>JACEEZ010024934.1:50000-55000 GCA_016584305.1 Chionoecetes opilio
AATAAAAAGAAAGAGGAAATGGAAAGGAGTTGCTAGGTTGGCCGGGAAGAAACTGCAGGGAAGAAACTGCAGAGAGAGAGAGAGAGAGAGAGAGAGAGAGAGAGAGAGAGAGAGAGAGAGAGAGAGAGAGAGAGAGAGAGAGAGAGAGAGAGACGAGGAGAGAGGGGAGAGAGATGACATTAAAAAAGACAAGGAGGCTGTGGAATCAAGGGGAAAATGAAATGGAAGAGGAGAGAAGACTGAGGGACGGGAGAGGGGGAAAGAGGGAAAAAATGAAAAAAAGCTAGAGAGAGAACGAGAGAGAGAGAGAGAGAGAGAGAGAGAGAGAGAGAGAGAGAGAGAGAGGTGGTGCAAGACAATAGATCGAGGGAGAAGCAGCCCTCCAAACATTATGCCACAAAGACACACAAAGTAACGCGACAAAAATATTACAATGAGTGTGTCAACGCCTTAAAGAAGAACAAAGAAGGAGTCACCATTTACCACAAAGATACACTGTGGTGGTGGGGAAATATAGTGTGGTGGGGGATAGAGTGTGGGGGGATACAGTGTGGGGTGATACAGTGATGGTGGGGGGAGATAGTGTGATGGTGGTGTTTTACAGTGTGGTGGTGGGGGATACAGTGATGGTGGGGAGAGATAATGTGGTGGTGGTGTTTACAGTGTGGTGGTGGGGGATACAGTGATGGTGGGGGGAGATAATGTTGGTGGTGGTGTTTACAGTGTGGTGGGGGGATACAGTGATGGTGGGGGGAGATAGTGTGGTGGTGGTGTTACAGGTGATGGTGGAGGGATACAGTGATGGTGGGGAGAGATAGTGTGATGGTGGTGTTTACAGTGTGGTGGTGGGGGATACAGTGATGGTGGGGGAGATGGTGTGATGGTGGTGTTTACAGTGTGGTGGTGGGGGATACAGTGATGGTGGGGGAGATAGTGTGATGGTGGTGTTTACAGTGTGGTGGTGGGGGATACAGTGGTGGTGGGGGGAGATAGTGGGGATGGTGGTGGTTACAGTGTGGTGGTGGGAGGATACAGTGATGGTGTGGGGAGGGGAGTAGTGTGATGGTGGTGTTTACAGTGTGGTGGTGGGGGATACAGTGATGGTGGGGGGAGATAGTGTGGTGGTAGTGTTTACAGTGTGGTGGTGGGGGATACAGTGGTGGTTGGGGTACAGTGTGGTAAGGGATACAGTAGTGGAGATGGGGGATACAGTGTGGTAGGGGATACAATGATGTGGTCGGGATACAATTATGTGGTCGGGATACAATGATGTGGTCGGGATACAATGATGTGGTCGTGATACAATGATGTGGTCGGGATACAATGATATGGTCGGGATACAATGATGTGGTCGGGATACAGTGTGGTGTAGTGGATACAGTATGGTGAGGGAATATAGTGTAAAGGTTGAGGGATACAGTGGTGGTTGGAGGGGGTACAGAGATGGGGGGAATAAAGTGGTGGTGGAGGACATACAGTGTGGTGGTGGTGGGGAGGATACAGTGTGGTGGTAGTGGGGGGGATACAGTGTAGTGGCGATACAGTGTTGGTGGGAGGGTACAATGTGGTGGTGGTGGGGTATACAGTGTTGGGGGCGGGATACGGTGGTGGTGGGGAGAATACATAGATGGTAGGGGGGGGGGGGGGGGTTAGGGCTCAAGGTGAACCAGTCTGCAACGTGAGAGGAACCGGGATAGCCTTGGCACCCCCTGACAACACCGACACCACCACCATTACCACCACAACTACCACCACTATTAACGCCACTGCCACCACTACCACCACAACTACCACCACTATTAACGCCACTGCCACCACTACCACCACAACTACCACCACTATTAACACCACTGCCACCACCATTACCACAACAACTACCACCACTATTAACACAACTACCACCACTACCACCACAACTACCACCACTATTAACACCACTACCCCCACCACCATTACCACCACTACCACTACCACCACCATTAACATCACCACTACCACTACCACCACAACAACCATTTACACCACCACTACTACTACCACTACCACTACCACTATTACTACTTCGAAAACTGATATACCCATGCACTAAAAAATTAAAAACAATACTTCTACTATTACTGCTACTATCACTACTAATTTTTTCCTTTACATATCCCGCAAAAGATTCTCCAACATTCGACAACAACATTCGCCCTTTTAATCATGTGGTAAGCCTTTGATACTACAAATCCCTTTACTCTAGTGTGTTCTTTGGTCAACAGATGGCGCGGGGAGCTGAGGGGCGTCCAGCTTTGTAGGGCCGAGTGCCTCTTCCTGATAGAGCATGCAAGGGTTACGTAGGAAAGATAGGTTGTGAGGAGGAGAAGGAGGAATATAAGAAGTAGAGTAAAGAAAGAAGGAAATGGAGGAGGTAGGAGAACAGGAGGTGGTAAGGAAGAAGAAAAGGAGGAGGAAGGGAACAAGGAAGTGGCAGAAGAGGAGGAGGAGGAAGAATAGGAGTAGGAAGGAGATGAGGAGGTAGTGGAGGTAAGGAAGAGGGAGAAGGTCGACAAGTAGCACGATAAAAGGTCATAGGAGGAGGAGGAAAAGGATACGAAATAGGAAGAGGAGGAGGAGTCTTTCCCATAGGAGGAGGAGCCTTAGCAGGGTGGCGCCAGCTGTCTCCAACTGGACCAGCTGTGGACTAGAAAGCCGCACAGTGCCACACCACCTGCCCCCCCCCCCCCCCCCCCCCCACAACACCGCCCACCTCCTGGCTAGACCACCTGGCTCCACCCCGCATGGGATTCAACTCTCTCAAGAGGAACCACATTCGTTTTACCTTGCAGAACGCCCGTGTTTTTACGACCTTAGATATCTTATACACCTGGGTCGTGGTGGGGAAGAGGGGAAAGGGGGGAAAGAGGAGTGGTGGGGAAGAGGGCAGAGGGATAAAAGAGGAGTGTTGGGGAAGAGGGCAGAGGGATAAAAGAGGAGTGTTGGGGAATGGGGAGAGAATGAAATGAAAAGGGGTTTGTGGGAGGAAGGTGAAACGGACTTTGGGGAAGGAGAAAAGGGAATGGTTTGCGTGCGTGCGTGTGTGTGTGTGTGTGTGTGTGTGTGTGTGTGTGTGTGTGTGTGTGTGTGTGTGTGTGTGTGTGTGTGTGTGTGTGTGTGTGTGTGTGGCTGAAGTAGAAGAGCAAAAAGGCGGCACGTGCGATTTTTTAAGATTTCCTATGTATTAGTACGTCAGTAAAAGGGATATAGTGTGTGTGCATAGAGTGTGTACGCTTGTGTAAGGCTATGAGCGTGGTAAAGGCGTGAGTGGGGAGATCAAGAAAACGGGGGAAGCTCAAGAAAACGAGAGAAAAGATGTAGTGATGACGTCCAAGGGGGATGGGTCTATACATGGATAAATGATGAAATTGGGGAGAGAGGAGAGGGAGAGATATTATGGTGGTGACATGGTGGAAATAAAAAAGGAGATGGAGATGAGTGAAACAAAGAGTGAAGCTGTAAATGATAAAGAAGAGTCAATGGAAATGTTAAGATTGTTGAAAAAACTTGGCATGGAAAAGACAAAAAAGTTAAGAATTGAAGGAAGGGAAATAATTGATATGAGTCGAATGTTTAAAAAAAATACTTTGAAAGGATGGGATTGAATAGGCAGATTGTGTTCATGGGATGCTGGAAGGAGGCGAGGAGGTGATGGGAGGGGGAGGAAGGGGAGGAGGTGATGGGAGGGGGAGGAAGGGGAGGAGGTGATGGGGAGGGGAGGAAGAGGAGGACGAGATGGGGAGGGGAGGAAGAGTATGATATGATGGGGAGGGGAGGTAGAGGAGGACGTGATGGGGAGGGGAGGAAGGGGAGGAGGTGATGGGAGAGGGAGGAAGAGGAGGACGTGATGGGAGGGGGAGGAAGGGGAGGACGTGATGGGAGAGGGAGGAAGAGTAGGATATGATGGGAGGGGAGGAAGAGGAGGACGTGAGAGGAAGGGGGAGGAAGGGGACGTTGAGGAAATAGCATTGAAGTTAAGGCTTATAAGAACCAGACGAAATAATAATTGTAGCTTCGATGACACTAAGCAGAGGAGAGGAAAGGGTGACTCTTCTGTAAGTTGTCATCATCTTCAAGCAAACCACTCCTACCCCTCTTCTTCTTCTCTTCTTCTTCTTCTTCTTCTTCTTCTTCTTCTTCTTCTCCTCCTCCTCCTCCTCCTCCTCCTCCTCCTCCTCCTCCTCCTCCTCCTCCTCCTCCTCCTCCTCCTCCAGTGATATTCGTCTCTTCGTGTCCCTCATGTCATAAAACGCGAATTATCTGCAGATCCGCAAACTTTTGGTGAGGGAAGGAGGATAAAGTGAAGAAGGAGACGGAGGGAAACCGAGGGACAAAGTAGGAGGAGGTAAAGGGAGGAAGGTGAGGGAAGAGAGAGAGGTCAGCGAGAAAGGTGAGAGGAGAAGGTGAGGGGAGGTGAGGGGGACCTTTGGCACCTCAGAGGGTCAAAAGGTCAAGGGATAATGAGAAGTGCCAAGGACGAGGCGGTGATGGGGACAGCGCAGGACCCCGAGGAGGAGGAGGAGGAGGAGGAGGAGGAGGAGGGAGGAGGAGGAGGAGGAGGAGGAGGAGGAGGAGGAGGAGGAGGAGGAGGAGGAAGAAGAGGTGGGCGAGGGATGATTTTCGAGGTACAGGATGTCTCACCTTTCTTCCCTTCCATCCCTCCCTTCCTCCTTCCCTCCTCCGCCACCCATTTTCCCCTCTTCCCTCCCTCACCCCCGGTCTGTCCGCACCTCTACCTTCTTTGCCCTTCAAATGTCTTCTTGGACATTGCCCGGGAAGAAGAAAAACGGAAAGAAAAAAACTATTCTTCAAAACTCTTCTTTTTTCTTTGCACGTCTTTCCTCCTTTAATCCAACTCTTTTCTTCCACGCTCTCCTCCTCCTCCTCCTCCTCCTCCTCCACCTCCTCCACCTCCTCCCTCACCCCTCCCTCCTCCTCCCCCTCCTCCTCCTTGCAAGACAACC
>JACEEZ010024934.1:60000-97500 GCA_016584305.1 Chionoecetes opilio
CTCACCTACAAACACTCCAGCAGCCCCTACGGCGGGCCCAGGTTACTACAAGGGCCGTCGCCCCCCGCGGAGCTATTACAACCCCGCTGCCGTACTTGGCACCACCAGCGTCAGTTCGCCTATGTCTACTTCGGCTGGTGGAATGCTCTCCTTGCCTCGCAGCCACGCCTTGGCGGAACTTGTAAACGCGTGGCTGTTGAGGTGAAGGGAAGGAGTTCACAATTATCAAGAGTTGGGGTTTTAGATAGGGAACACTAACTATGTCTCCCGTAGCCCGAAAAATGTTACAATTGTTATGTGCTGTGAATGGTAACATACTCTGTATGATGTTTCGTAACTCTAATAGTATAAATAATAAAAAGAGAGAGAGAGAAAAGACAGACAGACAGACAGACAGGCAGATAGACAGACAGACACACACAAACATACACACACACATACACACACACACACACAACACACACATACACACACACACACACACACACACATACAAACAAACAAAAAAATCCCACAAATCAACAAAAACACACAAACGAACAAAATGCAAATGAAGAAAAACAAAAACAAACTAGAACAAACAAACAATCTGGCCAAGCTTCCTCCCCTCTTTCCCCTCCCCTCCCCCCTTCCCCTCGTCCTCCCCCACAAGCAGATAATGGACAGACCCGCTTAGTCGCTCTGCCGCAGCCAAACAAACAAAGAAAAAAGGAGTAGAACAAACAGTCCAGGTGGGTGTGGAGAGAGAGAGAGAGAGAGAGAGAGAGAGAGAGAGAGAGAGAGAGAGAGAGAGAGAGAGAGAGAGAGAGAGAGAGAGAGAGAGAGAGAGAGAAAAAAAAAAACAAGTGCAATCTGAAGATATAGGATTCCAGACATAACAAAACGTGACTTAAAACAAAATTTATTCGAAAGACAAAAGAAAGAGATCGGTAAAAAAAAATAGGAAGAATATTTTGGAGATTAAGAAATAAAAAATAAAGTACAAAAAAATGATACTAGGAAAAGAAAGTTGATAGAAGAGCCGAGATTTCACACACACACACACACACACACACACACACACACACACACACACACACACACACACACACACACACACACACACGATAATATACTAGAATTCAGTGTAATACGATTTTTTTAATAGATAAAAAGGTTTAAAAAGTTAATCGTTTTTGAATTTCACAAAAAAATATATTGTACGCATGTTTACTTTTTTCTATTATCTTCCTCTTCTTCTCCTTCCTTTTCTTCTTCTTCTTCTTCTTCTTCCTAGGCGGGGGGCATTAGAGGAAGAATAATATGCAAATGCCCCGGAAGAGAAGGACAGCAGGAGGAAGGAAGGAGTGATGAAGGAAGGAATAAAACAAGGGTACACAGAAATGAATAAAGATGAAGGAAACGAAAAATGGTTTGAAAAATGAATAAGAAATTAATGTCAAATATGAGAAATGAAAAATAAACAACTTGATTTTTATAGGAGTGAAAATATTATACACAAAAGATAAATATATGACTATTAAAAATTACTTCTAGATACGGAGAATTTATTTGGTATGCTTGGTAAAAGAAACAAACATAAATAAGGAAATAAAGCATAGAGGAAAGGAAGGAAATAACGAAGGGTTCAAAAATATAGGAATGAGTTGTAGAAGAAATATACCCCCAAAAAAATGCCCCAAAAAATGTAATGTGAAAATTCTAGAAAACAAAGAAAGAAAAGAAAGTTAGGAAGAAAGGAATGAAATGATAAGTTACAGAATGGATAAAGCAAAATTAGGTGTAAGCAAGGAAAACACAGGGAAAATAAGCATATAGGCAGAAATTAAGTAAGGGAAAAGAAAGGAAAAGTGTGAAAAGAAAAGAAAGTGAAAAGTTATGTAGGAAAAAGTTACATAAAAGAAAGGAACGAAAGAAATAAGAAAGAAGAAAACAACTATGTATGTAACGTAGGTAAAATGAGCAACAATGACACTGTACAAGACTAAAGAACAACATCATGAAGAACAAAAAGAACAGGAAGAACAACAATAACAAGTAGAAACAGATGGCAAGAAAAGATATGAAATTACAGGATGACGAGAGAAGGAGAGAGAGAGAGAGAGAGAGAGAGAGAGAGAGAGAGAGAGAGAGAGAGAGAGAGAGACCAACTTCCTTCCAACTCGTACCTGAACCATAGGAACCAAACGATTCTCTCTCCCTCCCTCTCTCTCTCTCTCCTCCCTTCCTTCCCTCCCTCCCTCCCTCCCTCTTTCTCTCTCCCCTCCCTCCCTCCCTCCCTTACCTTCCCTCCATCCCTTACCTTCCCTCTTTCTTCCCTCCCTCCCCTCTCTCTCTCTCTCTCCCCTCCCTCCATCCCTTACCTGTCCCTCATTCCCCCCTCTCTCCCCTCCTCCCTCCCTTCCCTCCCTCTTCTCTCCTTCCCTCCTCTCTCTCCCCTCCTCCCTTCTTCCCTCCCTCCTTCTCTCCCTCCCTCCTCCCTCCCTCCCTCCCTCACCTTCCCTCCTTCCCTCACGTCCTCTTAACCTTTTTGTGAGTTGCCCTGCGGTTGATGGAGGGAAGAGGGGAAATGAGGGAAGGGCCGAGGGGAAGGGCAGAGGAAAAATGAGGGAAGAGGGAAAGGATGGGAAGAGGGAAAAGAGGGAAGGGAAAGGATAAGGGGAAAAGCGGTAAAGGATAAACAAGAGAGGAGGAAACGAAGGAGAAAAAGGCAAGGAGGGTCAATGAAGAGTAAGGACAATTTTGTGTGATTTTTGGAAAAGCGAAAAAGGGGAAATGAAAGAATAGATTAGTGAAAAATGGTGGATGAAAATATGGAAAGACTCGATGATGTCATAATATGGCGTCATATCTTCTTTCTCCTCCTCCTTCTTCTTCTTCTTCTCCTCTTCTTCCTCCTCTTCCTCCTCCTCCTCTTCCAACTCACACATTACACCCTAACCAACCTCTCATCCCTCTCTCCTTTTCCGCCTATCTTCCTCCTCCTCCTCCTCCTCCTCCTCCTCCTGGGTTACCTGATAGAGGGAACGATGAAATTTCAGAAGAGGCAGTGGAGGGGAAGAGATGGTAAGACAAGAGGAGGAAGGGAGGGAAGAGGGGAGGGGAAGAGGGGAGACAAGGAAGGAGAGAAGAGGGGAGAAGAGGGGAGAAGAAAGAAGAAAAGGAAGAAATGGTGGAATTAAAGAAGCCATTTTGTGATTGTCATTTTATCAAGACTTTTTAAAGGTAAACAGAAGAGAAGAGAGGAGAGAGAGAGGAGAGAGAGAAGGAGAGAGAAGAGAAGAGAAGAGAGAGAAGAGAGAGGAAGAGGTACGGAAAGACTAAGAAGGAAAGCTGTGAAGTTTGTGTGTGGGTGTGGTTGTGTGTGGGTTGGGGTGTGGGTGTGTGTGTGTGTGTGGTGTGTTGTGGTGTGGTGTGTGGTGTGTGTGTGTTTTTTTGTGGTGTGTGTGTTGTGTGTTGGGGTTTTGTGGTGTGGGTGTGTGTGTGTGTGTGTGGTGTGTGGTGTGTTTGTGGTGTTGGTTTTGGGGGTTGGGTGTGTGTGTTGTTTTGTGGTGTGTGTGTGTGTGGGAGGACAAAATAAAAAACGTCCATGATACTATGATAATGAGGAAGATGATAAGAAAAATAAGTCTGAAATAAAAAAAAAAGCTGGGAAAAAAGGGACCCAAAACATTAAAAAAAAACAACATAAAAAAAAATGTGGGAAAAGTGGGGAGGGAAATAGAGAGAGAGAGAGGGAGAGGGGAGGAGAAGAAGAGAGAGAAGAGGAGAGGAGAGAGGAAATGCCGGTCAGGTGAACATTTCCATCAAAAAAAGACAGGAAATGTGGACTTTTTAGTAATGGAGGGGAGGAGGGGGGGAGGAGGGGGGGGTGGAAAAGGAGGAGGTGGAGGAGGAGGAGGGGGAGGAGGAGGAGGGGGAGGGGAGGAGGAGGAGGGGGAGGGGATTTCAAAGGGTTCAAAAGGAAAAACAAACAGAAAAAGCCCATAGGCCCTTTCAAGGGTTTGCTTTAACTGCACTACACTAACTAGATGAAAGGAGAAAGGATGGAAAGTAGAAGGCTCCCCCCACCCCAAAAAACCCCCCCCGAAACTGGCCGGAAATGAAGTGATACCAGCGTATAGAAAAAAATGCATGGAATTTGGAGGAAAGTTGAAAAAAGGCCTTTTGGGGGAATCTAAAATTGGGGTTTTTTTTTTTAATTTTCCCTTTTTACCCCCAAAAAAAAATTCCCAAACCCTTTCCCTCCCCCCTTCCCCTCCAAAAAACCCCAAACCCTTCCCCCCCCCCCCCCCCGTCCCCCCCCAAACCCCAGTAATGGACGGACCCGCTTAGCCCTTTTCCCCCGCACCCAAAACAACAAAAAAAAAAGGGTAAAAAAAAACCGCCCCAGGGGGTGTTGGAGAGAGAGGAGAGAGAGGAGAGGGGGAAAAAGAGAGGGGAGAGAGGAGAGGGGGAGAAGGAGGAGGGAGAGAGAGGAGAGAGAGAAAAAAAAAAACAAGTGAAATCTAAAAGATTTTAGGTTTCCCAGACATAAAAAAAACGTGACTTAAAAAAATTTTCAAAAGACAAAAGACGAAATGGGTAAAAAAAATAGGAAGAATTTTTTTGGGTTTTTAAGAAATAAAAAATAAAGTAAAAAAAATTAACTAGGAAAAGAAATTTGATAGAAACGATTTCACACCACACCACAAAACCCCCCACCCCCAAAAACCCCACACACCCCCACACACCACACACCCCAAAAACCCCGTATAACTAAAATTCGTGTATACGTTTTTTTTAAAAGAAAAAAGGTTTTAAAAAATTTAAATCTTTTTTAAATCACAAAAAATATATTGTACGCAGGGTTTCCTTTTTTTCTTTTCTTTTTTCTTCTCCTTCCTTTTCTTCTTTTTTTTTTTCCCTTAGGGGGGGCTTAAGGAAAGAATAAAAATGAAAATCCCCGGGAAAAGGAAAAGGACCAGGGGGAAAGGAAGGGGGATAAAGGGAAGGAATAAAACAAAGTACCCGAAATGATAAAGATGAAGGAAAAACCAAAAAAGGGTTTAAAAAATGATAAAAAATTTAATGAAAAATATGAAAAATTGAAAAATAAAAATTTGGTTTTTTATAGGGTGGAAATATTATCCCCAAAAAAAAAAAATTATAGAATTAAAATTACTTCTGAAAACGGAATTTTTTTGGTTATGCTTGGTAAAAAAAACCCAAACAAAAATAAAGGAAAAAAAGCATAGGGGAAAGGAAGGAAATAAGGGGGGGGGTTTCCCAAAAATATGGGAAATTGGTTGAAAAAAAAAATTCCCCCAAAAAAAAATGCCCCAAAAATGAAAGGGAAAAATTCTAGAAAACAAAAAAAAAGAAAAAGGAAAAAAAAGAAAAAAAGGGAAATGAAATAAAAATTTTACAAAATGGTAAAAAAAATTTTTGGGAAGCAAAAAAAAACACGGGAAAATAAGCTTTATGGCAGAAATTAAAAAGGGGAAAAGAAGGAAAAAGTTTTTGGAAAGAAAAAAAGTAAAAATTTAGTCCCCAAAATTTTTACAAAAAAGAAAGGAAGGGAAAAAAAATAAGAAAGAAAAAACCCCCGGGATGAAAGTAGGAAAAATTGGCAAAAAATTTACCTTTTCAAACAAAGAACAAAAATCTAAAGAACAAAAAAAACAGGAAGAACAAAAATAAAAAGTAAAACAGAGGGGCAAAAAAAAGATTAAAAACCCAGGATGACGGAGAAAATGAGAGAGAGAGGAAGCCAAAGAGAGAAAAGGGAGAGAGGAGAGAAGAGGAAGGAGAGAGGAGAAGAAAGAGGGGGGAAGGGAGAGCCCAATTTCCTTTCCCCCCGTACCTAAACCCATGGGAAACCCCCCAAACATTTCCCCTTTCCCTTCTCTCTCTCTCCCCTCCCTTCTTCCCCCCCTCCCTCCCCCCCTCTTTCTCTCTCCCCCCCTCCCTCCCCCCCCCCCTTTCCCCCCTTTCCCTTCCTTCCCTCTTTTCCCCCCCTCCCTCTCTTCTCTCTTCTCTCCCCCCCTCCACCCACCTTTCCCCTTATTCCTCCCCCTTCCCCCCTTTTCCCCCCCCTTTTCCCCTCCCCTTCCTCCCCCCCCCTCCTCCCCTCCTTCCCCTCCCCCCCCTTCTTCCCCCCCTTTCCCTCCTCCCCCCTCCCCCTCCCTCCCCCCCCCTTCCCCCCTTTCCCCTCACGTCCCAAAACCTTTTTGGGTGAGTTGCCCGGGGGTTGATGGAGGGAAGGGGAAAAATGGGGGGGGCCCAAAGGGAAAGGGCAGAGGAAAAAGGGAAAGGGGAAAGGAGGGGAAGGGGAAAGGGGAAGGGAAAGGAAAAGGGTAAAAAAAGCGGTTAAAGGAAAAACCCCAAAGAGGAGGAAAACCGAAGGGGGAAAAAAGGCAAGGAGGGTCAATAAAGAGAAAAAAGGCCCAATTTTGTGTAAATTTTTGGAAACCAAAAAAAAGGGGAAAGGAAAGGGAATAAAAACCAGTGAAAAAGGTAGAGGGAAAAAAGGGGCCCCTCATGATTCATAAAAATGGGTCAAAATTTTCTTTCCCTTCCCTTTTCCCCCCTTTCTTCTTCTTCTCCCCCTTTTCCTCCTCCCCTCCTCCTCCCTTTTTCCCCCCCCCCAAACACCCTAACCAACCCTCACCCCTCTCCTTTCCCCCCCCCCCCCCCCCCCCCCCTCCTCCTCCTCCTCCTCCTTGGGTTCCCTTTTTTGGGGGAACGAGGGGAAATTTCAGAAAAGGCAGGGGGGGGAAAGGAGGGTAGAAAAGAGGAGGAAGGGGGGAAAAAGGGGGGGGGGGAAGAGGGGAGGAAAAGGAAGGGGGGAAGAATTTTTTGGAAAAGAGGGGAAGAAAAAGGAAAAAAAGGAAAGAAAGGGTTGGAATTAAAAAAAGCCTTTTTTTTTTGTGATTGTCATTTTATCAAGACTTTTTGAAGGAAAACCAGAAGAGAGAGAGAGAAAAGGGGAGAGAGAGAGAGAGAGAGAGAGAGAGAGGGGAGAGAGAGAAGAGAGGATAGAAAAGGAGAGAGAGAGAGAAAGGTACAGGAAATGACTAAAAAGGAATGCTGTAAAAGGTTTGGTGTGTTGTGTGTGTGGGGGTGTGTGTGTGTGTGTGTTGTTTTTGTTTTTGTGTGGGGGTGTTTTGGTGTGTTTTTTTGTGGTGGGGGGTTTTTAATGTGTGGTGTGGGGGTGTGGGGGGTTTTGTGTGTGTGGTGTGTGTGTGTGTGTGTGTGTTGTGTTTGTGTTTTTGGGGTGTGTGTGTTGTGTGTGTGGTGTGGTGTGGGGTGTGTGTGTGTGTGTGTGTGGTGTGTGTTGTGGTTGTGTTGTGTGTGTTGTGTGTGTTGTGGTGTGTGTTTTGTGTTTTGTGTGTGTGTGTGTGTGTTGTGGGGTTGGTGTGTTGTGTTTTGGTTTTGGTGTGGGGTGTGGGGTGGGTTTGTGTTGTGTGTGGGGTTGTGTGTGTGGGGTGTTTGTGGTGTGTTTTGTGGGGTGTTGTGTGTGTGGGGTGTGTGTGTGTGGTGTGTATGTTTTTTGTGTGGTATGTGTGTGTGTGTGGGGTGTGGGGGGGGTGTGGGTGTGTTGTGTGGTGTGGGGGGGGGTTTGTGGTGTGTGTGTGTGTGTGTGTGGGGGTTTGTGTGTGTGTGTGTGTGTGTGTGGTTTTGGTGTGTTTTGTGTGTGGGGTGTGGTTTTGTGGTGTTGTGTGTGTGTGTGTGTGGGTGTGTGTGTGTGTGGGGTGTGTGTGTGTGTGTGTTTGTGTGGGGTGTGTGTGGGTGTGGGGGAGCAAGAAAAAGAACGTCCAGGATAGTTTATGAAAATGAGGAAGATGATAATGAAAAAAAAAAGTCATAAAAAAAAAAAAAAGAGCTGAAAAAAAGGGGCGACACATCTTTAAAAACAAAAAAAAAACAGAAATTTAAAACATGTTTTGGAAAATTTGGGATGGAGGGAAGTAAGAGAGGGAAGAGGGGAGAGAGAGAGAGAGAGAGAGGAGAGAAGGGGAGAGGGGGAGAGAAATAGAGAGAGAAGAGAGAGGAAGGAGAGGAGGAGAAAACCCCAAAGGAGAGAGAGAGAGAGAGAGAGAGAGAGAGAGAGGAAATGCTCGGTCAGGGAACTTTACACATCAAAAGAAGACAGGAAATTGAAAGGTTTTCTTATTAATAGGAGGAGGGGAGGAGGAGGGGGGGGGAGGGGGGGAAGAGGAGGAGGTGGAGGAGGAGGAGGGGGGGAGGAGGGGGAGGAGGGGGAGGAGGAGGGGGGAAAGGGGTGGAGGAGGGGGAGGGGAGGAGGGGGAGGAGGAGGAGGAGGGGGGGAAAGGAAAAGGGAAGGAGGGGAGGAGGAGGAAGGGGGGAGGAAGTAGGTGATGATGAAATTAATAATAAAGATAAAATGAAATTTAAAGCCCATAACAAATTGATGAAGAATTATAAAACCACAACCCCATCACCCCCCACCCCGAATCACCACCCCCACCCCCATCCCACCACACACCACCCCACCACCACCACCCCCCCAAACCCCCAAAAACCACCCCCACCACCACCACCACACCACCACCACCACCACCACCATCCCCAAAGGGACCAAAAACAAAACCAAACCCCCACCCACCAAAACCCACCCCCCACCACCACCCCACCACCCCCCACCCCCCAAACCACCCCCCCCCCCCCCACCACCACCACCAACCCCCATCATCACCACCACCCCACCACCACCACCACCCCCACCCCCACCACCCCTTTCCCAACCCCCACCACCACCCCCAAACCCCCAAACCCCACACACCACCCCACCACCACCTCACCACACCCCCCCCCCACCCCCACCACCATCCCCCACCCCCACCACCCCACCACCCAAAACACCACCCCCATCCCCACCACCACCACCATCACCACCACCACCACCCCCCACCACCATAAACCACCCCCACCACCATCACCCCCACCACCCCACCACCACCCCCACCCCCAAACCACCACCACCTTTACCACCACCCCACCCCCACCACCACCACCCCATCATCACCACCATCACCACCATCACCACCATCATCACCACCACCAGATTAACCTTTTAATGCCCCCCTTTTTTTGGCTTTAAATGCATACCCTTTCCCCATTTTTTCCCTTTTCCTCTTTCCTCTCCCCTTTTCTTTTTTTCCCCTTTTCTTCTCCTTTTCCCTTTCCCCTTTTGGGGTTTCTATTTTACGGCCCAAACTTCCCTCCTCCTCCTCCTCCTCCTCCTTTCATACCCTCCTCCTCTCCCTCCCTCATTCTCTCCCTCATTTTCCCCTCATCTCCCCCCCTTTCCAGACTAAAAAAGTTTCCCTAAGAGCTTAATTTTTTTGGGCAAATTTTTTTTTCTTTCCCGTTAACAAAAGTCAAAGGCAACAAACCGGTTCCCCAAAAAAAAAACCACAGAATTAAACACAAAACAAAAACGAGATAAGAAAAGCGAATAAGAACAACACAAAGGATAATAAATTTGAATGAACAAAAATTAAATAGACTGAAGAAAAAATAAGAACGATTTGGCCCAATAGATTTTAAACCCCCGCATAAAGGGAAGAAAAAAAGCAAGAAAGAAAGGGGGAAAGGGAAAGGGAAAAGGAAATTTATAAAAGGAAAGGGCAGGAAAGGGAAAGGGAAAGGGAAGGAAAGGAAGAAAGGGGGCCGGAAAGGAAGCAAGGAAGGAAGAATAAATGGAGAAAGTAAAGTAAAAGAAGGCAGAAAGGAAGAAATTAGAATGAACAATAAATAAAAAGACTAATGAAAAGATGAAGAAATTGGGTTTTTTGGGAAAGACGAAAGGGGGACCCCAAGGGAAATAAAGGGAACCAAAGGGAAGGAAAAAAGGAAGGAAAAGGGAAAAAAAGGAAGGAAGGAAAAGGGAAAGGGAAAGGGAAGGAAGAAGGAAGGAAAAAGGGAAAAAGGGAGGGGGGAAAAAGAAAAGAAGAAGGCGGGAAGAAAGAGGTTGCAGGAGGATTATAATAATAAATCTTTACTAAGCCATCACTATTTTGAAGTTTATATAGTGTGAGGAGATTAATGGGGAGGAGGAGCAGGAGGAGGAGGGAGGAGGAGGAAGAGGAAGACTCTGGTTAGCACGGCGGTGGAGGAAGAGAAAAAAGAGGAGAAGAAAAAAGGAATACAAAGGAAAACAAGCAGACAGCAACAGCCATACTTAGCCAAACGGGGCTGCCTGTGTGACTACTTTCTACGTGTTAGAGGCAAAATAATAGCAAAGTAGAAGGCTAAAGGAATGGAGGAGTACGAGGAGTACGAGGAGGAGGAGGAGGAGGAGGAAGTACGAGGAGGAGGAGGAGGAGAAGAGCATTTGAGGGGATGTGAATAGAAGGGTCAGTCGGCTGATGTGTATTTTGAAAGCTCCCTTACTTCTTATCTCCCACGGGAGGCGTAGACGTGAAGGGCCGAGGCGGGAGGGAAGGAAGGAAAGGAAAGAAGGAAAGGAAGGAAGGGAGTGGAGGGAAGGAAGGAAAGGAAAGGAAGGAAGGGAGTGGAGAGAAGAAAAGAAGGGAGTGGAAGGAAGGAAAGGAAAGGAAGGAAGGGAGTGGAGGGAAGGAAGGAAAGAAAGGAAGGAAGTGGATGGAAGGGAGTGGAGGGAGGAAAGTAAGGGAAGAAAAGTAAGGAAGGAAGTAAGCAAAGGAAAGGAAAGGAAGGAAGGAAGGAAGGAAGGAAGGAAGGAAGGAAGGAAGGGAGTGGAGGGACATTAAAGAGCGGCTGGTTCACCTCTGTAAACATGTAGCAAGGGCAGAACCCCACAAGTGGATGGATTATAGGATCAAGCGGCCCTCTGATGGTGATAGACGAAGAGATGGAGGAGGAGGAGAGGAGGAGGAGGGAGCAAGAGGAAGGAGGAGGCAGGAGGAGGAGAGGAGGAGGAGAGGAGGAGGAGAGGAGGAGACAGAGAGAGGAGGAGGAGGAAGGAAGGAAGGAAGGAAGGAAGGAAGGAAGAAGAAGGAATTAAAGAAGCCAACTGGAAGAGCAATAACATCAAGAATGGAAAAGGAGGCTTCTATGATGACAATAACCACGTAAGAAAAAAACTAAATACCAAAAATAAATACATGCCTAAAAAAATATACCATTAGAAGTACAAATAAAACAATATATCGAAAATCATACCAGAAGAAGAAAAAGAATCTTAAAATCCATGAATAATACTGAAACACGAAAATAATAGAAATTCTAAAGCAGGAATACCAAAAAAAAAAAAAAAAAACGACAAAAAAAAAAAATTAAAAAACGAACATTTGCAAAGAAGCAAAGAACAAAAATCAAGAACAAAAACACACAAGAACAAGAACGCAAGCAAAGAACAAGAACGCAGGCAAAGAACAAGAACGCAAGCAAAGAACAAGAACGCCAGCAAAGAACAAGAACGCCAGCAAAGAACAAGAACGCATGCAAAGAACAAGAACGCAAGCAAAGAACAAGAACGCCAGCAAAGAACAAGAACGCCAGCAAAGAACAAGAACGCCAGCAAAGAACAAGAACGCAAGCAAAGAACAAAAACGCCAGCAAAGAACAAGAACGCAAGCAAAGAACAAGAACGCAAGCAAAGAACAAAAACGCATGCAAAGAACAAAAACGCAAGCAAAGAACAAAAACGCAAGCAAAGAACAAGAACGCATGCAAAGAACAAGAACGCAAGCAAAGAACAAGAACGCAAGCAAAGAACAAGAACGCATGCAAAGAACAAGAACGCAAGCAAAGAACAAGAACGCAAGCAAAGAACAAGAACGCAAGCAAAGAACAAGAACGCAAGCAAAGAACAAGAACGCAGAGCAAAAGCAAGACAAGAACGCAAGCAAAGAACAAGAACGCAAGCAAAGAACAAGAACGCAAGCAAAGAACAAGAACGCATGCAAAGAACAAGAACGCAAGCAAAGAACAAGAACGCATGCAAAGAACAAGAACGCAAGCAGAGCACATTAACAAGAACAAAAGCAAAGAAAGAACATGGATTTCTTCTCCCGTCATCAATAATTACTCGCAGATTAATGACACAAATGTTCTCGTTTCAATCAGCCTCCCGCCTGGCGCTCCCCCCCCCCCCCCCCGCCTGGCGCCGCCCCCCCCCCCACCTGGGTATAAATTAAGCCCTTCACCTGCATTAATTAACATCACCTGGATTAATTAACTTCACCTGGACAAATTCATTTCACTCAGAAGGGGGGAGGGGAGGAGGGGGGACAACAGCCACCCCCCACCCTCCCCATCCCCCGCCCTCATAAGGTGCGTCGCATATCATTATTATTATTATTATTTTCTATTATTGTTATCATTATTATTATTATTATTATTATTACCATTATTCATGCTGCTATTACTTTCATAACTACCATTATTAACGTTATTTTGCTATCATTCTTAATGCAATTTATTAAACAAATCAAAATAAGACTAGCTACTACTACTGTTACTACTATATTACAACTTCAACATCATTTACCAGCCACCAAAGACTACTGTATAGTCTGTATACAGTAGTCTTTGCAACCACCTACTTACTATCTATACCTTATAAAAACCAATAACTAAAACAAAACTGACAAACCTACAAACAAATAATATTGCACAAACCTTAAAACCAAAAATCAACACAAAATATACTACTTGATTTGAGGCAGAAACATAAAAGGTCTTTCCTATCAGCGACCGAGGTAGTTACTCAGCATTCCTCCATTGATCTATTCTCCTATAAAGCACATCAGGTGATAAAAAAATGTTGAAATGATCTTAAGTCAGCCGTAAGTCAGCATTGAGCATGGCTACTCGTCATCTTAAGTCTACGATGAAGGAGAGATTTAAATGTTGACAAACAGAGAGAGGGAAAGAGAGGAGGTAAAGGAGGTAGATGTGATTTATGGTAGCGAGAGAACATTTATTTTGTGAGTGTGAGGTGAGGTGTGAGGTTGGGGGGGGGGGAGGGGGGAAGGAGGAGGAGGTAAAGTGAAGGAAGATGTAAGGAGGGGAAGGAGGGAGGGTGTGGAGACAGGGAAGGAGGGAGGGAGGGTGTGTGTGGTGCAGTCTCCCCATGAGGTGATTGGGTGCGTGCGTTGTGTGTGTCTGTGTACTATGTGTATGTGTGTGTGTGTGTGTGTGTGTGTGTGTGTGTGTGTGTGTGTGTGTGTGTGTGTGTGTGTGTGTCTGTGTGTGTGTGAGTTACATAAGGGGGTTTGGGGAAGTCAAGAGTGATATATGAAGTGCAAACATAGTGGTGTGGTGAAGAAAAAAAATATATATATATGTATACATGTAGAATGGACTAAAAGTGTGAATTTTAGTGCAAGTAAGAAAAGAATGTGCAAGCTATTATTGCACCCTTTCTTGTTGTTGTTGTTGTTGTTGTTGTTGTTGTTGTTGCTGTTGTTGTTGTTGTTGTTGTTGTTGTTGTTATTGTTGTTGTTGCTGTTGTTGTTGTAGAAATAACATTAATAACGACAACAACAGCAATTACTACTTATGCTACTACTACTACTACTACTACTACTACTACTACTACTACTACTACTACTACTTCTACTACTACTACTACTACTACTTCTACTACTGCTACTACTACTACTACTACTACTACTACTACTACTACTACTACTAACTACTACTACTAACTACTACTACTACTACTACTACTACTACTACTACTACTACTACTACTAACTACTACTACTAATAACTACTACTACTAATACTACTACTACTACTACTACTACTACTACTACTAATGATGATAATGTAGTAATGAAAAGAACAATAGTAAGATGAAGATGATGAGGACGACGAAGAAGGCAAAGATAAAGAAAAAAAAGATGATGAAGGAGAAGAAAAAAAGATAAAGAAGGTAAATATAATGAAGATGATGATAAAGATAATGATAAAGAAAATAAAAGATTGTGTATGATGATGATGAAAAATAAGAAAAAGAAGGATAAAAATAACACACATAAATAGCAGAGCACAAAACTTTCCTCTTTTCCCTCCCCTCCTCCATCAAAGGGAAAAATAGCCCTTCATACATCACATCTACACTCCATTAAAGACAAGCAAACAAAAACAATAACAAATACAACGAAAACAACACACACACACACACACACACACACACACACACACACACACACACACACACACACACACAACGCACGCACAAAAACATACATTTCCTCCGCTTGCCCCACACACATACCTTTCACACCTCTCCTTCCCTTCTTCCCCTCTCCCTTTTCCCTCTTTTTCCCCTCTTCCCTCCCTCTCTTGTACCTCCTTCTCAAACCAGGTGTTCCTCAGTCCAACAAAAGACCAGGTAAATATTCTCAACGTCCTCCTCATTTTCTTCCTCCTCTTCCTCCGCCTGTTCCTCCTCCTCCTCCCCCTCCGCCTCCTCCTCCTCCTCCTTCCCCCCGTCCTCTCCTCCTCCTCCTCCTCCTCCTCCTCCTCCTCCTACTCCTCCTCCTTCCCCTTCCCCTCCCCCTCCCCTTCCCTCCTCCTCCTCCTCCTCCTCCTCCTCCTCCTCCTCCTCCTTCTCCTCTCCTCCTCCTCCTCCTCCTCTTCCTCCTCCTCCTCCTCCTCGCCACTTAATCACACCACACAGGTAAAAACAAAAAGAAACGTACCTCCCAAGACCCCATTTTGTGGTCCACACGTGCACATCAAAGAATGCATTACTCAGCCAGGTACACACACACACACACACACACACACACACACACACACACACACACACAACACATACATTCACACACTACAATATGACACCGAATTTCTGGATGTTAAGGCAGAAAGTCTCTCTCTCTCTCTCTCTCTCTCTCTCTCTCTCTCTCTCTCTCTCTCTCTCTCTCTCTCTCTCTCTCTCTCTCTCTCTCTCTCATTCAATATAACTGCAACAAGAAAGAGAGATAAATAAAGAGAGAGCACAGATAGATAGACAGACAGACATAGGTCTCTTCGCTGAAAACATTATTGATGAAGAAAAATTTATGCATGATACTAAATAAATAGATACAAATAGCATTAACAACAACAGCGCCATCGACAGGCTGCAATAAATGTTCAGTGGGTTAGGCGAGGCCGCGGCAACACCAACACTCCCTTTGAACTCTCTTACACCGAAATGTTGTGGAATTTCTCAGAACAAGTTGGATCTTTTCATTTCTCTCTTTCTAAGTAACGATTCATTTCATTATATCTTGAGACAGGCGACACACGTTGGCTTGAGAGAGAGAGAGAGAGAGAGAGAGAGAGAGAGAGAGAGAGAGAGAGAGAGAGAGAGAGAGAGAGAGAGAGAGAGAGAGAGAGAGAGAGGTGAAGGGAAGCGAGTTAGGGAGTATTAAATGAGATATGTGGGCGGCTGGGTGTGGGTGGAGTGTGTTTTGTGGGTGTTGAGGGAAGGAGGGAGGGAAGGAGGGAGGGAGGGAGGGAGGGAGGGAGGGAGGGAGGGAGGGAGGGAAGGAGGGAGGAAGGGAGGGAGGGATGGAGGGAGGGAGGGAAGGAGGGAGGGAGGGAGAGATAGCATCATCTGGAGGAAAGGGAGGAAAGGGAGAGAAGAGGCAACAACACAAATGACCTGCTGACGCCAAGTGCCTCTTAGTTAAGGTGAAGCGATTCTAAGGGTGGTCCTCTTACCCTGCCTCTTTCTCCTCTACTTTTTCCTCCTCTTCTTACAGCCGGTGTCTCTCCTTCTTAGTCTCTTTATTTAGTTAGTTATATAATTTATCATTTAGTTATCGTCGTATTTAATTATATATCATACTTTTCTATGTATTTGTGTTTGTTTGTCTTCATCTTCATGTGTTCGTTTTTTGTCTTCCTTACTTCGACTTTTCTTCCCTTCACTGCGATATTTTTTTCTGTTTTTTTTCTTCTATTTATAAAGTTGTAGTTTCAAAAAGGATAATGAGAAGGAACAGAATAAAGATGATGATGATGATAGTAGTGGTGTAGTAATCATTCCAAATAGCAATATAACAATTATATAAACAATACCATAAATAATGATAATAATAATAACAATAAGTTAGAAATACAATGATAAAGATTCCAAACTTATTAACAAAATCTGGTGTTCAATTACTATTCAAAACACTACCACTACCACCATCACCACCACTACCACTACCACCACCACCTCATTCTTCCCCTGTGGTAGCTCTTTCCCCCCTGTGGTAGTTCTTTCCCCCCTGTGGTAGCTCTTTCCCCCTGTGGTAGCTTTTTTCCCCTGTGGTAGCTCTTTCCCTCCTGTGGTAGCTCTTTCCCCCCTGTGGTAGCTCTTTCCCCCCTGTGGTAGCTCTTTCCCCCCTGTGGTAGCTCTTTCCCCCCTGTGGTAGCTCTTTCCCCCTGTGGTAGCTCTTTCCCCCTGTGGTAGCTCTTTCCCCCCTGTGGTAGCTCTTGCCCCCTGTGGTAGCTCTTTCCCCCCTGTGGTAGCTCTTTCCCCCCCTGTGGTAGCTCTTTCCCCCCTGTGGTAGCTCTTTCCCCCCTGTGGTAGCTCTTTCCCCCCCTGTGATAGCTCTTTCCCCCTGTGGTAGCTCTTTCCCCTGTGGTAGCTCTTTCCCCTGTGGTAGCTCTTTCCCCCCTGTGGTAGCTCTTTCCCCCCTGTGGTAGCTCTTTCCCCCTGTGTAGCTCTTCCCCCCCTGTGGTAGCTCTTTCCCCCTGTGGTAGCTCTTTCCCCCTGTGGTAGCTCTTTCCCCCCCTGTGGTAGCTCATTCCCCCCTGTGGTAGCTCTTTCCCCCTGTGGTAGCTCTTTCCCCCCTGTGTTAGCTCATTCCCCCCTGTGGTAGCTCTTTCCCCCCTGTGGTAGCTCTTTCCCCCTTGTTGGTAGCTCTTCCCCCCTGTGGTAGCTCTTTCCCCCCTGTGGTAGCTCTTCCCCCCTGTGGTAGCTCATGCCCCCTGTGGATAGCTCATTCCCCCCTGTGGTAGCTCTTTCCCCCTGTGATAGCTCTTTCCCCCCTGTGGTAGCTCTTTCCCCCCTGTGGTAGCTCTTTCCCCCCTGTGGTAGCTCTTTCCCCCCTGTGGTAGCTCTTTCCCCCCTGTGGTAGCTCTTTCCCCTTTGATAGCTCTCCCCCTTGTGGTAGCTCTTTCCCCCTGTGGTAGCTCTTTCCCCCTGTGGTAGCTCTTTCCCCCCTGTGGTAGCTCTTTCCCCCCTGTGGTAGCTCTCCCCCCTGTGTAGCTCTTTCCCCCCTGTGGTAGCTCTTTCCCCTTTCCCCCCCTGTGGTAGCTCTTTCCCCTTTGTGGTAGCTCTTTCCCCCCTGTGGTAGCTCTTTCCCCCTGCGGCAGCTCTTTCCCCCTGTGGTAGCTCTTTCCCCCTGTGGTAGCTCTTTCCCTCTTCCCCCTGTGATAGCTCTTTCCCCCCTGTGGTAGCTCTTTCCCCCTGTGGTAGCTCTTTCCCCCTGTGGTAGCTCTTTCCCCCTGTGGTAGCTCTTCCCCCCTGTGGTAGCTCTTTCCCCCCTGTGGTAGCTCTTTCCCCCCTGTGGTAGCTCTCTCCCCCCTGTGGTAGCTCTTTCCCCTGTGATAGCTCTTTCCCCCTGTGGTAGCTCTTTCCCCCCTGTGGTAGCTCTTTCCCCCTGTGATAGCTCTTGCCCCCTGTGGTAGCTCTTTCCCCCCTGTGGTAGCTCTTTCCCCCTGTGGTAGCCTTTCCCCCCTGTGGTACTCTTGCCCCTCTCCCCCCCCCCCCCTTAGCCTCAAAGAGAATCCAAAGTAGGGAGCCTGTTGCTTCCTCTTAACTTAGCCGATTACTGCTCCACTTACCAAACTTAGCAGCCACCACACAACCCACAACCACCCCATTCATGCCCCCCAACACACCTACACCACACATGCCACCCCTCTCATCTCCCACCACACACACCCACACCATAAACACCACCGCTCTGATATCCCCCATCACAACCCACACCACCCCTCTCACCTCCCCACTTATTCACCCACACCACCCCTCTCACCTCCCCACTTATTCACCCACACCACCCCATTCTGTCCCCCAACCCATTCATCCACCCACACCACATTCGCCACCCCTCTCTTCTCCCCTCACACACACCCACACCACCCTCTCATCTCACCACTCATCCACTAAATTATCCACTATTTATCACTCTGCATATATTTAAACATTCTCTTACTCATCCATCCACTTCTTTATAAATGCCATCCACACAACCACATACCCACTTTCCTATCCTACTCATCCTCTCATTTTCCCACTCATCCAACAAATCATCCGCTGTTTCTCACTCTTCATCCACCCCAACTTTCTGCTACTCATCCATCCACTTCTGTATAAATCCACATATCACCCCGTTCACCCACTCACCCTTCCCCTCACCCACCCTCCCAACCACCTGCTCATCCTGTAAGTACTTAAACTCTCTCCACACCACACCTCTTCCCTTTCCTCCCTAGGCCTAAACCTGGCAGGCCTAACAACTTCGCTAACTGGTCACTCCCCACTTGGGAAAATTGTGTGTGAATGTGTGTGTGTGTGTGTGTGTGTGTGTGTGTGTGTGTGTGTGTGTGTGTGTGTGTGTGTGTGTGTGTGTATTTACATGTACGTATTATGAGAAAATATCAACAATTCTTTCGTTTCATCTCAGTTTATCGCATTTTAAGTTTTTTTCTTTTATTTCTTCGTAGTTAAATTTCCTCATTTTATTTTTTCGTAGTGAAAGAAACCTAAGAAAGAAAGATAGATAAAAGGAGGCGAAGGAAGAGGAGGAGGAGGAGGAGGAGGAAGAAGAGGAAGAGGAGAGGAGGAGGAGGAGGAGGAGGAGGAGGAGGAAGAAGAGGAAGAGGAGAGGAGGAGGAGGAGCACACAACCACCTCACTTATTAAATTACTCTCTGGACGCCTCTTCTTGTCAACAGGTTTCTTCTCCTCCAGCTTGAAGAAGAGGAGGAGGAGGAGGAGGAGGAGGAGGAGGAGGAGGAGGAGGAGGAGGAGGAGGAGGAGGAGGAGGAGGAGGAGGAGGAGGAGGAAGGGAGAGCAAGTAAAGAAAAAGAAGTGTGAAGAAGAAAACAGGAAAGATAAAGTAGTAAAAAGATGAAAAAAGTTAGAATGAAAATTAAAGTCTTGCAGGAAAGTGTTGATTTGTTCTCTTCGAATTTTTCATGATTTTCTTTTTTTCTTTTTAGTAGTAGTAGTAGTAGTAGTAGTAGTAGTAGTAGTAGTAGTAGTAGTAGTAGTAGTAGTAGTAGTAGTAGTAGTAGTAGTAGTAGTAGTAGTAGTAGTAGTAGTAGTAGTAGTAGTAGTAGTAGTAGTAGTAGTAGCAGAAGTAGTGGTAGTAGTAGTAGTAATAGTAGTAGTAGTAGTAGATGTAGTTGTAGTAGTAGTAGTAGTAAGTAGTTGTAGTAGTAGTAGTTGTAGTAGTAGTCAGTAGTAGTAGTAGTAGTAGTAGTAGTAGTAGTAGTAGTAGTAGTAGTAGTAGTAGTAAACAGTGGTAGTAGTAGAGGTAAGAGTGGTAGTAGTAGTGGTAATAGTAGTAGTAGAAGTGGTAATAGTGGTGGTAGTAGTAGTAGTAAGTAGTGGTAGTAGTAGTGGTAATAGTAGTAGTAGTTAGTAGAAGGAAGTAGTAGTAGTAGTAGTAGTAAACATCCTCCGTTACAGTAATATTCTAGAAGAAAAAGAAATGCGAATAACAACTACAATAATAATAACAATGATGATAATGACCAAAATGATAACAATATTAGTAATGATGATAATGATAATGATAATAACGACAAAATTAATGAGTGTTCACTACATTCCTCAGAAGATTGACACAGTTCTGCAATATATTATCTCCTCCTCCTCCCCACCTCCTCCTCCTCCTCCTCCTCCTCCTCCTCCTCCTCCTTTGCCTTGGAGGAGTGAGGAGACAATAAGAATCGTAAGAAGAAACAGCAACCCATTAATGTTGTTGTTCTTGGCAGAGCAACACCCGCCGAGTTATGCGGGCAGGCGTCTCTCTCTCTCTCTCTCTCTCTCTCTCTCTCTCTCTCTCTCTCTCTCTCTCTCTCTCTCTCTCTCTTCTCTCTCTCTCTCTCTCTCTCTCACTGCCGCCTACACATTGAATTTGCAGTACCTTGCCAACACCTGACAATTACCACCTACTTCTACTATTGTTGCCTCTAAAACACAACAACTACTACTACTACTTCTACATACTACTACTACTACTACTACTACTACTACTACTACTGCTACTACAGTACTTCAATATACAATGTGACACCTACTAGGAATAACAACAACAATGGTGATAAGGATAATATTGTAATAATAGTACTAGTAATAATATCTAATACTTTTAATAATGATACTAATAAAAGAGAGAGAGAGAGAGAGAGAGACGAGAGAGAGAGAGAGAGAGAGAGAGAGAGAGAGAGAGAGAGAGAGAGAGAGAGAGAGAGAGAGAGAGAGACTCGATAAGTCAGTAGGGGATTTAAAGTTCCAGCATTTAAATCACCGTCACGCCAACGCCTTCCTCCTCGCTTAGCTTTTCTTCCATTTTTTTCATTCCTTTTTTTCATCTGTCTCAAAAGATGAAGTGGTTTGGCCTATTGATGAGCCTTTCAGCGGGAGGCAGAGATATATTTCAATGGTTAATATTACGACCACAGAGGAGGAGGAGGTGGAGGAGGAGGAGGAGGAGGAGGGATGAGGAGGAAGAGAGGAGAGGAGGAAGGAGGAGGAGAGGAGGAGGAGGAGGAGGAGGAGGAGGAAGTAGGAGGAAGAGAAGAAGAAGAAGAAGAAGAAGAAGAAGAAGAAGAAGAAGAAGAGAAGATAGAAGAAGAAGAAGAAGACAAAAGAAGGAAGAAGAAGAAGGGGAAATACATAGGAATAAACAACACCAGGAGGACCTATGGTTCCTATAACTAGGGATCTGTGGTGCTACATACACTAACTATCAACTACATGTAAGACGGACAGCTGGAAAGAATACCATGTCCCTAAAGAAGATAGGAAGCATGGAAAGTTTCGTAGTGAGAATGATAGGATATGAAGCTATGCTAACTACAACTACCACTAAAACTACTGATCCGGGGGGACTATAATCCCTATTAGTGACGAATCAGCGACCCTGGACACTCTTATGGACCACTCTCAGTGATCACACCCCCCCCCCACCACACCACACTTCATGGACCTGACCAAGGAGCGCTGGAGGCGCTGCTGGACCAGGACAAGGAGGTGTTGAGGGCAGGGCCTCCGCAGGGCAAGGTTGTTCATGCCTGCACGTGGACGGGGAGCCGCGCTGCCTCCAAGAGCCCATCCACATGGCCTTGCCCATGTTCCAGAGGGAGCTTGGCATCTGATAGAGCGGACGGATCCGGCGGGCGCCCCGTGACACTTGCGGACACAGCTCTCGCGATGCCCGCACTCCCACCACCTTCTGTGGCAGACACACTTTGAAGAGCTGGCCCGCGTGGCGAACCACAGACAAGGACAAGCTCTCCGCCTACCTACTGTGAGTGTGCATGCAGCAGCTGCACACAACGCGGCTACGCCCACAACGACCTCAAGCAGGACAACGCGCTGGTGCGCCGGGACGCCCACGGCCGCCTGCGGGTCTCACTCATTGATTACGGGATGGCCAAACAATTTGGAGACCATTTTAGATACATAAAAGATGCGTCATACAAGCGGTGGAAAGCCCCGAGCTTGAGCAAGAGGCGCTGTGTTCACCTCACACAGACATCTTTTCCCTGGGCTATATGCTGAACTGGGTCCTGGGCATGTGTGAGGAGCGCTACCCACCCCTGGAGGTGGTGGCCATGGCAGGCCTTGTCGCAGGGCCCCGCAGCCCTCGGCGGCCCAGCTGTTCCAGGCAGTGCAGCAGCAGCAGCAGCAGCAGCAGCAGGTGGTGGTGGTGGAGCAGTGAGCGCCGCGGCAGCACAAGGCGGCCAACCACCTGCCTTGCTCCATCGCGGTGCTCAAACAATGTCACGTGTGTCTTCGCGCCTCCTCCGCCTCACTAAGTCAAGTCTGTCTGTGTGTGTGTGTGTGTGTGTGTGTGTGTGCTGTGTGTGGTAGTGTTGTGTGTGGTGTGTTGTTGTGTGTGTGTGTGTGTCGTGTGTGTGTGTTTGTGTTGTGTGTGTGTGTGTGTGTGTGTGTGTGTGTGTGTGTGTGTGTGTGTGTGTGTTGTGTGTGTGTGTGTGTTTGTGTGTGTGTGTGTGTGGGTGTGTGTGTGTTTGTATTCTCCCCCCCGGTGGCCAGTTGGGGATCGCCGAATCTGTCCCTCGCTGTCAGGATAAGTGACATGACCTCACTCCTCCGTCATGTTTGTTTTATACGCAGGTCTTACTGATTGTAACACTTAAATTCTCTTACTACTTATATGAATTCTATGATTTATAATTCTTTTTATTATATATATATATTATAGATATATTATATAGATATATATATATATACCAAAGTCACATCCACACCCACCCGCTCTAAGCTTCAACACTACGTCCATAGTTGACTTCCTGCCTTTCTATAGCTTTTGAATCTATACTTAATTAAGAAGATTCTTTAATGCATATATCGGCTAACATATCTTTGTTTGTTGCTCCGTGTGCAGTGTGTAGGTGCCTGCTACGAATCTGCGGGCCCTGGTTCGATCCCGGGCACGGGCAAGTCGGTGACAGCTACCCCAGCTGTTTCTTACTTCCTTTTCGGGGTTGATAAATGGGTACCTGGGGATAACCGGGGGAAGGTAACTGTGGTATCCGGAGTCCACACTAGCCTGGTCCGGGTAACGGTTCTCACCCACCACAGGCTCTAAAGGCTAATGCCACGGAGATGAGCACGCATGCCACGCGCAGCTTAGCGTATGCTCCCATCTTTACCTTTTACCTATCTGCTCACAATCTTCTATCTGATCGTCAGTACGGTTTCCGTAAAGGGCGATCTACTGGCGATCTTCTAGCTTTCCTAACTGAATCTAGGTCACCTCCTTTAGGGTTTCGGTGACCCTTTGCTGTTGCCCTGACATATCAAAAGCTTGAATAGTGGCCACAAATCTTTATTATCCAAACTACCCTCATTCGGTTTCTATCCTTCTCTCTGTACCTTCATCTTAAGTTTACTTTCAAACCGTTATATTGCATATAGACGCAGAGTAGTAAGCTCTACTAGTAGCTACTGTAGGAGGAGGGGAGGAGGAGGAGGAGGAGGAGGAGGAGGAGGAGGGGAGGAGGGGAGGAGGAGGAGGGATGAGGAGGAGGAGGAGGAGGAGGAGGAGGAGGGCAGGAGGAAGGTAAAGGAGATTAAAGACATCTATAAAAAAAATAATACAGAGAAAATGGAAAAAATTGTATGAAACTAAACAAGAAAACAAATCCTGTGGTTAGAAGAGAAATAAAAGAAGGGAAGTGAAGAGAAAAAGTGAAGAAAGTTACCTAAGGACATTATGTAAAAAAATAGAGAAAATGGTATGCTAGGCGAGGCACTAGATAAGGAAACAAAGGAATGGGGTTTAATATAGAGGGGGAAATATAAGAAGACAACTATTTATATAAGACAATGACAACTAACTAAGAATATCTAAGTCTGCCCTTTCATTCTCCTCTCTCTCTTTCTCCCCTTTCCCCTCCCTCCCTCCCCCTCTTTCCCCTCCCTCCTCTCCCCTCCCCCTCCCTATACCACCTTGTTTCACTCCCCCCCTCATCCCTATTTCCCTCCTCCTCTACCCCTTCCCTCCCTCTCCACCGCTTTCCCTTCCTCCGTATACCCTCTTTCCCCTCCCTCCTCCTACCCCATTCCCCTATCTTTCGCCCTTTTTCGCCCCATATTCCCTCCCTCCATTTCCCTTCCCTCTCCCCTCAACTCCCTCGCCCCCCTTTTCCCCTCCCCTCCCTCTACCCATCTTTTCCACTCCCTCCATCTCCCCTAAGTCCCTCTATCTTTCTCCCCCCCTTTTTCCCTCTCTCCCTCTAACCCCCCGCTCTCCCCTTCCCCCCCCTCCCCCCCCCCACCCCTCCCTTGACAAGTCGTAAAATAAAACATGAAAATATAATGATAAACAATGCAAAAACCACCAAAAATTAAGAAAACAAAGATAAATATATGAAGTAAACAAAAAATTATGACCATTAAAACATGCGTACAATAATTTATACTTGAGTGAGATTTTTTTTTCCTGATTTAATTTTTATTTTTAGTCTCCCGTCCATCTTTGTTCCTCTGTGTCCATTTCCTACCCTTGTTTTTTCCCTTTGAAGTGTAAAGAGGCTGTGGAGATGGGAATAAAGGGGGAGGAGAGAGAAAGGAGAGGGGAGGGAGAGAAGAAAAGGGAGAGTGGAGGAAGAGTAATAGCAGAGTTGAGAGAAAGTAAAGGGAAAGTGGAAGGAAAGTGAAGGGGGGAAGGAAGAAAGTGGAGGGCAAGGAAAGTGGGGAGGTGAAAGTGGAGGGAGTGGAAAGTTAAAGGGAAAGTAAAGGGAAAGTGGAGGAAAGTAAAGGAAAGTGGAGGGAAAGTGGAGGGAAAGTAAAGGGAAAGTGGAGGAAAGTGGAGGGAAAGTAAAGGGAAAGTGGAGGGAAAGTGGAGGGAAAGTAAAGGGAAAGTGGAGGGAAAGTGGAGGGAAAGTAAAGGGAAAGTGGAGGGAAAGTGGAGGGAAAGTGGAGGGAAAGTAAAGGGAAAGTGGAGGGAAAGTGGAGGGGAAAGTAAAGGGAAAGGGGGGAAAGTGGAGGGAAAAAGTACAGGGAAAGTGGAGGAAAGTGGAGGAAAGTAAAGGAAAGTGGAAGGGAAAAGTGGGAGGGAAAGTGGAGGGAAAGTGGAGGGAAAGTACAGGGAAAGTGGAGGGAAAGTGGAGGGAAAGTAAAGGGAAAGTGGAGGGAAAGTAAAGGGAAAGTGGAGTGATGGAGGGAGGAAAATGGAGGGATAGAGGAGGGAGAAAAGAAAGTGGAGGGAAAGAAAGGAAGTGGAAGGAGAAAAGAAAAGAACAGGGAGAGTTGAGGAAGTTATAGCAGAGTGGAGGGAAAGTAAAGGGAAAGTGGAGGGAAAGTAGAGAGAAAGTGGAGTGATAGAGGGAGGGGAAAGGAGTGTCGAGGGAGAGAAGAGGGAGAAGGGAGGGAATGAAGAAGAATGGGGAAAGTGGAGAAATAAAAATAAAAGAGTGGAGAGAAAGTAAAGAGAAAGTGAAGAGAAAGTGGAGTGTCGAGGGAGAGACGAGGGAAAGAGGAGGGAGAAAGAAGAGGGAGAGGGGAGAGTGAGTATCGTCCCTCAAGTAAGTATTAAATTAAAATCCCTCATGACATTAATGATGGTCCACACTTCCCCTCCTTTCCCCTCACCTCCCCTTCCCCTTCCCCTCCCGTCACTGATCTCAGAGGTCAGAGTGGCTCCTCACAGGCGTGTTGTAAGGGGTTGTCTGTCCCCCCTCACGTCTCCCCTCTCCTCTCTCTCTCTCTCTCTCTCTCTCTCTCTCTCTCTCTCTCTCTCTCTCTCTCTCTCTCTCGTGGGACCAAAATGTCTCGGGAATGAGAGGCAGAAAAAAAAGATAAGGTTAAAATCCATCTCGCTTTACACTACTGTACTCTCTCTCTCTCTCTCTCTCTCTCTCTCTCTCTCTCTCTCTCTCTCTCCCTCTCTCTCTCTCTCTCTCTCCTCTCTACTCTCTCTCTCTCTCATTCTTTTTGACGTCATTCAGTCTTCTTTTAAAAGGAAAACTGTAAATGTAAATAGTTGATAAAAACATCTCAATGATGCCTTCCAATAAGACCCAAAATCCTCTTGTAAAAGGCATGAAGGAGTACCAAGGTGGTCTCCGTGGAGCTGACACAGGAGGAGGAGAGGAGGAGGTGGAGGAGGAGGAGGAGGAGGAGGAGGAGGAGGAGGAGGAGGAGGAGGAAGAGGAGGAGGAGGAGGAGGCGCCGTCCAAGCTCCCCAGTAGAGTATCACGTGACTGGTTGTTAAGTGACGAGGCTGCTGTATCAGGTGCGTGTTTTCTCTCTCTCTCTCTCTCTTCTCTCCTCTCTCTCTATCTCCCTCTCTCTCTCTCCTGCTCTCTCTCTTCTCTCTCGCTCTCTCTAACCATACATCACCTCCTTTATTCCTAACCCCAAAAAAGTCTTTAATCTCTTCGGAAATCAAAAACTTTCTCTTCTTCACAATCTTTCCCCCTCCCTTAAATTTTTTCTCTCCCATTTCTCTCCTTTTTTTCGGTAGTCAGTGACCCATCTCTCTCCCTTCCCTCCCTTTGTCCTTTAAGCCTGTACAGTCCCATCTCCTTACCTCCCTTAACTTCATCTCCCCTTTCTTCTTCTTAACCTCGCCGTCTACTATTTTTCTCTCCATTAATTATTGTCCTCCCATTACCCCGTCTTTTTCACCCTTTTTTGTCTCCTTATGGTAGTCCTAAATCCCTTTTTCCGCTCAGGTTCATCACCGTTAAAGCCATTAATTATGTGTAATATTAGTACTAACACTGATTAATTAGACGAGACACTTCCTCTCTCTCTCTCTCTCTCTCTCTCTCTCTCTCTCTCTCTCTCTCTCTCTCTCTCTCTCTCTCTCTCTCTCTCTCTCTCTCTCTCTCTCTGTCTTTCTCTTTCTCTCTCTCTCTGTGTCTATCTTTTCCCTTTGGCTTATCTGCGCTCCTCCTTCACTTCTTCTTCTTCTTCTTCTTCTTCTTCTTCTTCTTCTTCTTCTTCTTCTTCCTCCTCTTCTATCCTTTCTCTCTTATCATCTAGTTAGTGTAGTGTAGTTAAAGCAAACAGCCTTGTAAGGACCAATTGGTCTGTTGCTGTTTGTGTTTCCTTTGTAATCCTTTGTAAAATCCTCCTCCTCCTCCTCCTCCTCCTCCTCCTCTCACGTACAGGCTGAGGGGAAAAGTTTAGATCGAGTCTCTTCTTTTGTTGTTGTTGTTTGTTTGTTTTCTTTATTCAAGGAGGGAAGCAGTTAATCATTAATTTTCGATTAGAACTTGCTTATATTTCCCTTGCTTTGTTTATATGGACTCGGTTTATTATTATCATTATCATTAGTATTAGTATTAGTATCTTTATTATTATGATCATTATTACTATGCTTTGGTTCTTTATTACACGCAGCATAGGCCATACATTACATGGAAAAAGGGGAATGCAAGGGGGAGAGAAATATAGAGAGACAGAGAGTAAGGGGAAAAGGAGGGGAGAGAGAGGAGGGGGGGAGGAAGGGATGGAGAGTGCAAAGGGAAAGGGTGGGGAGATAGAGGAGGGGAGAGGAGGGGATGGAGGGAGTAGGGGGAAAAAGAGGGGAGATAGAGGGGAGAGGAGGAGATGGAGGGAGGAGGGGGAAAGTGAGGGGAGATATAAGGGGAAATAAGGGGATGGAGGGAGTAGGGGGAAAGGGAGGGGAGAGAAAGAGGGGACAGGGAGTAAAGAGAGGGGAAATGAGGGGAGAAGGAGGGGTTAGTAGTAATGTTTCAGGGTCGTGTAATCGAGTATTTGGTATTATGTCAAAGGGGAATTTGCCAGTGATTTGAGCGGTTGTTGTTTCCGGGTCGTGTTTTGGGGTTATTGTTGAGGTGGTTGAGCGTGCTTGCTTCTATATCAGGGTTGCGCTACGGTGAGGGTGCTACATGTGTTGACGTGTTGTAACATGTTTTTCAGGTTGGGTTATGAATCTCAGCTTCTTTCATTCTTAACCCCTTCACACCCAGATCTTTCCTTTGCTATAAAAAAAAATGTATGTTGTTACCCATAAAATTACGAAAAGTAACTGAATATACCAAATTAGTTCGTCGACAAGGATACTAAACAGGTCATATCTATAAAATATTGTTTAGATTCACTACAAATCGTCTAATGGTAGCCAAATTACAATGGAAATTACGCTATGGGCCTCAAGGGGTTAACATGTTTTCCAAGTTGGGTTATGAATTACTGCTTTATTCACTCTTCATCTTCATTCATTCATCTTTTTAATTATATATATATATTCTTGCAATGAGGTATGAGGGTATGAGGGTATGAGGATATGTGGATATGAGGTACAGTTTTTTTATGAATAATTTTGGTGACTGAGATGAAATTGTAAATAAAAAATTCTCACACCGAGTAAGTCATGAATGAAAAATATGAATACACACACACCACACACACACACACACACACACACACACACACACACACACACACACACACGCACACACACACGCACACACACACACATTACACCTGCATCACTCAAAAAACCCTTACCATTTCTACTCCTCCAATCCTTCACTTAAACCCCCTTCGTCCCCCCCCCCCTTCTCTCTCTCCTCTATCTCTCTCTCTCTCTCTCTCTCTCTCTCTCTCTCTCTCTCTCTCTCTCTCTCTCCACCTTACACAACAAGGCGGGTTTCACTTTAATATGTGATCATTCTAAACAGCTGAGAATGTTGACTGGGAGGGGAAGGGGAGTCCACGCCATTACGACCCTTAGTCCCCCTTAACACAAGGCTCAGAATACCGCCTGTGTCGTGGGAATGCAGGAGGGAGTAGGGGAGTCTGGTGAGGGGAGAAAGAGGGAAGAGGAGAGGAGGGGAACCTTTGTACACTATCTGATTCCACATGTACAAACTCCAGGGAAGAAGGAGGACTAGGAATGCGAGGATTACAAGGATTACAAAGGAAACCCAAACAGCAAACAGACCGAATAGTCCTTACAAGACTGTTTGGCTTTAAATATACTACACTAAATAGATAATAAGAGAGAAAGGATAGGAAGTAGAAGACTCCTCCTAACCCACCATCCTCCAGCCGAAGCTGGCCGGAAAAGAGTGATACCATTGCAATATAGAAAAAAACTGCATGGAATTTGTGAGGAAAGGTTGAAAGCTGTAATCTATGGATAACTACTACTATTTTGTGGGGTAGGTTTAGTGCTGATAGATAGGTCATGTTATGTGTGTTTTGTATAATGGTGTGAACACAGTGTGGAGGTTCAAGGGTGGTGCGGCAGCCTTGAGTGCGCGCTTTCTTGAGGCCAGCAGTCAATCAGGGCCCCAGGCTCGTTCCAATCCACTGCGGATTGTGGACTTTCAATGTAGGACGCCGAAACTTCAATGCCTCCCTGCGCAGTGACCCCTGGGACCTTAAATCCCGGATTGGTGGTCACTAACTGTCAGGACCGAACTGACCACAGCGTCACAGGCGAGAGTCGTAGTGGAAACGTTAACTCGGGGCTATGGTGTTGTGTATGAGGTCTAATTTAGTTGTTGGTGTAGCTCAGCTGTGGAAGTCACGGGTGGTGCGGCAGCCTTGCTGGCGCTTTCATTGGGAGGCAGCAGTCCAATCAGGCCCAGCTCCGTTTCAATCCACTGCGGGTAGTGCACTCCAAAGTAGGAACGCCCGTGCACTTTTTTCCCTTTCACATGCCCCCTGCAGCAGTGACCCCTGGTATCTAAATCCCGATGGTGGGTCACTTAACGACAGGGCCCTTACTGAACCACAGCCGTCAAAGGTCAAAAAGTTGTAGTAGTGACCGTTTACCGGGCTGTCTGAGGACGTTTGGGAGGGGTTGTTGTAGACGCGACTCGCAATCATTTACGCAATGAGAGTAAGTTTAGAGGCCGCGAGTATAAATTATTATTCCGAGATCAAACAGTGACAAACGGGGATTATATGAAATATTTATCGAGGCGACCTTTTAAATGATCATTGTATTGAGTTTACTACGTCTGACGGCAGACCATTCCTACGTTTACAACACGGTTTGTGAAGAAGTACTTGCTTCGTTCGTTACAAAACGTTTCCGGATTATTGAAATCCGTTGTTTAGTGACTGACCGTCTAGCGTTGAAAAAGATTGTTGGATACCTTCGTTAAATCCGTGAAGATTTTAAATTTCGTGAGGTTCACCTCTTATCCTTCGTTTTGTTAGTGGAATAAGTTAAGTCTTTGAGGCCGATTTCGTACGATTTATTCGCCAATCTAACGGTATCATTTTGGTTACTCTGCGCGTATTTTTTCTAGTTTATCTATGTACTTTTTATAATAAGGTGACCAGAATTGCACACAGTATTCTAGATGGGGATGCGAAAACGCGAGTTAAAAAGAGTGAGTATAACTTTCAGATTTGAAACTGAAAGTTCTACAATAAAGCCAAACCCAATTTATTTGCAGTTTTTACTACCTCTCTACAATTTGGTTATTCGGTTGAGATCTTTCGAGGATTATAAACGCCTAAACTTTTTTCTTTATGCAAACTTGGTTAGTTGGAAACTCGTTAATCACGTAACTTTATGAGGGTTGTTATTACCGATATGTAGTACATGGCATTTGCAAGGGTTGAAAAATTTCATTGCCATGTTTTTGACCATTCGTTAGCGTGTTTTTTTAAGTCGTTTTTGTATGAGTGGGCGTGAGATTCTGTACAGGATATGTTTGTGATTTTGTGTCATCAGCAAATTTCGATTATCCGGCATGTGATTCCCTCGTCAATGTCATTTATTGTATATTAAGAACAGGAGAGTTCCGAGAACGATCCTGGAGGAACCACACATTTACACTGGTCAGTCAAGAAGAATTTCAATTTTTACCACCATTTGTTTACGATTTGACAGCCAGTTTTCTATCCAATTTGACAAGAGGCATGTTATACCATGAGCTGTTACGTTGCTAAGAGATGCTTATGAGGAAACTTTGTTCGAACGCTTTTTGAAAATCGAGGTAAAACTACGTATACTGCCCTCTGTTGTCGTACATTTTGACTTACACTATTGTAAAAATCAAGTGAGTTGAGAGGCATGAGCGTTTATTTCTGAATCCCATGCTGCGAGTCTTTGATGATGTCCTTTTCTTCTAAGAACTAAACGATTTGGTCTCTTATGATGGATTCCAATTTAATGTCCAAGCAACTGATGTTAACTGATTGGCGATAGTTTCCGGGCTGCGACTCTTGCCTCCTAGGAGAGGAGGAGGAAGAGGAGGTGAAGAGGTGGAGGAGGAGGAGGAGGAGGAGGAGGAGGAGGAGGAGGAGGAGGAGGAGGAGGAGGAGGACGGAGGAGGAGGCGGAGGAGGAGGAGGAGAGGAGGAGGAGGAGAGGAGAAACAACGTTTTCAGTAAAGCGAACACAAACGTTATCGAGGTGATGTTGCGAGAGAGAGAGAGAGAGACGAGAGATGGAGGGAGAGAGAGACGAGAGAGGAGAGGAGAGAGAGGAGAGAGATGAGGAGAGAGAGATGAGAGAGAGAGAGAGAGAGAGAGAGAGAGTGGGCGGGGAACGGATACGTAATCAAAGGCAAAATTGACTCGAAAGACTACATAAGGAAAAAAGTTTAAGATGTGTAAAATATCTAATTCGTAAGAAAATTTTAAATAGAAGACAGAATTAAATCATAACATTATCATTCATTGCCAAAAAAAAATGTACGTAGGTGAGAAAATAGGAAATGTGAATATAATGGGAAAAAAAAGACAATATTTTTCCTAATTATCATGCTCCCAGAAAAAAAAAAAAAAAAATCTCTCTCTCCTCTCTCTCTCTCTACTCTCTCTTCTCTATCTCTCTCTCTCTCTCTCTCTCTCTCTCTCTCTCTCTCTGACAAAAAAATAATACTAAGGATGAAGTAAAATATAAACCGACATTTTGCAAGATTTAATTTCCGTACACGAACTTATCCTTGTCTACATAAAGTCATAAAGCATGTGCGTGTAGAGTATGTGCGTGTAGAGTGTGTGCGTGTGTGTGTGTGTGTGTGTGTGTGTGTGTGTGTGTGTGTGTGTGTGTGTGTGTGTGTGTGTGTGTGTGTGTGTGTGTGTAACCTGCGTGGGGGCGGATTACACGCGACCCCCTCTGAGTCTCCTGTATCCGTGAGAACCTACCTCTTCTTCACCTCCTCACTTCCCTCCTCCTCCTCCTCCTCCTTCTCTCTCCCCTCCCTGCCTCCTCATCCTCCTCCTCTCCTCCTCTCCTCCTCCTCCTCCCTCCTCTCTCCTCCTCCTCCTCCTCTCCTCCGTCAACTGTGTTTTCTTATACTCTTGTTCCCACATTATCCCGTTGCTATCTCTCTTCTCTCTCTCCTCTCCTCTCTCTATCTCTCTCTCTCTCTCTCTCTCTCTCTCTCTCTTTCTCTTTTCTCTCTCTCTCTCTCCTTCTCTCTCTCTATCTCTCTCTCTCTCTCTCTCTCCTCTCTCTCTATCTCTTCTCTCTCTCTATTATTATTATATTTTTTTCTATTTCTTCATTCCCCGTAATTTGTTTTTTTATCCACCTTTTCCGCCTCATCTTTCCTCCTTGTTATACTCATTGCTCTTTACTCTCTTGTTTTTCCCTCTCTATCTTTTTCTTTCTTTTTTTCTCCTCTCCACACTTATTTCCACTTCCCCATTTTTTTTTTGTCCTCCTTTTCCTCTTCTAGCTTTGCCTCCTCCCCTTCCTTTACTTCTCCTCTTCTCCTCTCATACTAGACCTCATCGAAGGCTTTAAAATCTTCAATGGATACGAACGAGTCCAGAAAATCTTTCACGCTAGACCGGTTCAAGCTCAACTAGAAACAACGGATTTTAAAATAAAGCAGTAAACGGTTGGTAACGGAAACGAAGACAAAGTACTTCTTCACAAACCGTGTTGTAAAGTATGGAATGGGGCGCCGTCAGAATTAGTTAAATCAAGACAATAGAATCATTTAAAACGCCTCGATAAATATTTCATACAAATCCCCGGTTGTCACTGTTATATCGGAATAATAAAATTTATCTCGCGGGCCTCTGATACTACTCTCATTGCGTAAATGATTGCGACAGTCGCGTCTACACAACCCCTCCCACACCGTCTCAGACAGCCCCGAGTAAACGGTCACTACTACAACTTTTGACCTGTGACGGGCTGTGGTTCAGTAAGGGCCCTGTCAGTTAGTGACACCATCGGGATTTATATACCAGGGGTCCACTGCTGCAGGGGGCATTGAAGGCACGGGCGTCCTACTTGGAAAGTGGCACTAACCGTCAAGTGGATTGAACGGAGGCTGGGGCCCTGTGATGACTGCTGCCTCCCAAGAAAGCGCCAGGCAAGGCTGCCGCACCACCTCTTGCACGTCCACACTGAGCCTGACACCAACCCTAAATTAGACCTCATAACACACCACCGTAGCCCGAGTTAACGGTTACCACTATACTCTGACCTGTGTGGATGGGGTGTGGACCAGTAAGGGTCCTGTCAGTTAGGACCACATCGGGATTTAAGGTACCAGGGGTCCCACCGGCTGAAGGAGGAATGAAGCTACGGGCCCAGTCCTACATGGAAAGTACACAATCCGCAGTGGATTTGAACAGGAGCTGGGGCCTGATTGACTGCTGCCTCCAAGAAAGCGCAGGCAAGGCTGCCGCACCTACCCTTGAAACCTCCCCAACGGTGTTCACACATACAAACACACATAACATGACCCTATCTATCAGGCACTAAAACATACCCCCACAAACTAGTGTAGTTAGCCATAGATTACAAGCTTTCAACTTTCCTCACAAATTCCATGCAGGTTTTTCTATACTGCATTGGTATCACTTCATTTAGGCCAGCTTCGATGGAGGGATGGGTGGGTGGGGAAGGAGCATTCTACTGTCTATCCTTTCTCTCTTAATCATCTAGTAGTGTAGTGTAGTAAAGCAAACAGCCCTTGTAAGACCCTATCGGTCTGTGCTGTTTGTGTATTTCTTGTAATCCTTTGTAATCCTAAGGTCTCCACTCCCTCACGCCTCACTTTTATGCAAACACTCTATTATGGCGTTTGTTCTTTGTTGTTTTTTGTTGTGTTGCTATTGCTTTCTGGGGAGTGTTCTTTGATCTTCCTCTCTCTCTCTCTCTCTTCTCTCTACTCTCTCTTCTCTCTCGCTTCTTCCTTCTTCTGTTTTTCTCTCCTCTTCTAGTTCAATATAACGAAAAACTCAATTAAAAAAGGATGTGTTGGAGGAGAGAGAGGAGAGAGAGATGAGAGAGAGAGAGAGGAGAGAGAAGAGAGTGGATGAATAAGAGAGGAGAGATGACGAAGAGACGAGATAGGAGAGAGAGAGGAGAGATAGATGAGAGAGAGAGAAGAGAGAGAGAGAGAGAGAAAGAAAAAAGATAATAGAGAGAAGATCTATTCCAAACTTTGGCCTTCAATAAGATTAAAATTACGTGCTGGATGTTATCACCGACCCACACACACACCAACACAACACACACACAACACACACACACACACACACACACTACGACACAAACACAACACACACGACACACACACACCACACAAACAAAAGTTTTTAAATCAGGGAAAATGGATAAAGTTAGATCTACTTTGAACGCACTGAAAAACACACCGGGCTTTTTTCTCTTTTTTTTTTTTTAGGCGTGTCTGTGGTGTGTGTATGTCCCCCATTTTTTAATTATGAGGGGAGCATTTTTTCCCCTCGGGTTTATATTCCGGTTGAAAATGTTCTCTCATGAATTTCAATGGTGATAGTGTTGGTTCGTGTTTTTTTGCTATTATTATTATATATATATATATTTTTTTTTTACGAAGGAAGAATAATGAGTGTGAGTTTAGTGATGGGTCGTGATGGTGACGGTTGAGGGTTTAGGAGGAGGAGGAGGAGGAGGAGGGAGGAGGAGGAGGAGAGGAGGAGGAGGAGGGAAGGAGGAGGAGGAGGCGGTAAAGCGGGATAAGTCATGCGGGCCCCCCCCAAAAAATTTTATATAGACATACTTTTTATTACTATCTATCTATCTATTATATATCTATATAATCTATCATATTTATCTATCTATCTATCTATCTATCTATATCATCTATCTGTCTATCTTATCTATCTTATATATTCTATCTATCTATCTATCTATATATCTTATATATTATCTATCTATTTCTATCATCTAGCTATTATATCTATCTGTCGAAAAAATCTTTAAAAAAATCTATCTATCTATCTATCTATCTGTCTGTCTATCAATCTATTTCCATTTTTCAATCTAAGGTTTAACTACTCACATTTCGTTTATCTATCCTTTAATATATCCATCTAACTATTATTCTATGTGAACACTCATTCTTGCATATTCCACACACACACACAACACACACACAACACACACACACACACACACCACGCAAACACACACTAACGCACACTAACACACACACACACACACATACACACACACACACACACACACACAACACACACACACACACACACACATACACACACACACACACACACACACACACACACACACACACACACACCACACACAACACACACCACACACACACATGAAAGCAGGTCCATGCATAAACAAAGGTAAAAATGTTAATTAGAAACTGCATTAAAAAAAAAGAATTATGTGCATATAAATATCAAACACACACACACACACACACACACACACACACACACACACACACGTGGCCATAGTGTCACATACTGCCACGCTCCGTTTTTTTTCTTTTCTATAAACTTATTTACTTTGTTTTACTTTCCTATCTTAGTTTTCCAGACCGATGAAAATTTGAGTATTTCTGCTGTGTGCTCTCTCTCTCTCTCTCTCTCTCTCTCTCTCTCTCTCTCTCTCTCTCTCTCTCTCTCTCTCTCTCTCTCTCTCTCTTTTCTCTCTCTCTCTAAACCCATGGATAATTTAAAAATAATAAAACAATATATTTCGGGTCGTAATATTTAAGTTTCAAAATAAGAAGAAAAAAAATCATTGATAAATTTAATGATTGCTAATGTAAAGTTGATGTGGGTTGTGATTACTGTTGTAAAGTATTAAATAAAAGTGTGAACCAATAGCAGCGAGTCGCGTTGTGACGCCACGTTCTTGCTGCTCTGTGATCGGCTTACCGAAAGATGTGGGAGGAGGAGGAGGAGGAGTACATAGGAAGAACAGATACCAGGATACTCTATGGTCTATAACAGCAGTAGTGGGGATGTTTTTACCATGGCGCAGGTTCTATTCTTCTTAACTCCAACCTGTTGCTAACTCCTACCTCCTTTTTTCCTTGTGGACCTTGCCTGCCCGCGCGCATCGTGTTTGGTATAAGAATCTTGAGAAGCATGTCTCAAGAACAGAGTAATAATATCATGAAGAAACGCTCCCCATCAGGATGCTTCTCAGGAGTGACAAAGTTCCTGAGATCTCTTGCCTGCGCGTGCGGGAAGAAGAAGCGGCGCTCCGGCCGTAAGGAGGAGCAGCAAAGTATTGAGGCGGGGCGCCCTCAAGGCTGCCAGAAGGAGGGCTCAAGCCCCGCCGCGACCAAGGACGGCCAACGACAGGACCGTATCCTCTTTGGGGTACCTCTGGCGCCCCCTGAAAATAGCATGGACGTTGAGGTCGCCCCAGCAACTGAAGAATACATTCCATACATCGACTCCCCTGCAGTGGAAGACATCCCCGCCCCTCAACCGTTCATGGAGTCTCCTCAGATTTTGGTGATGTATTTGTACGCTCACCACTCTCCTGAACCTTGCGAGGACCACTCGAGTGTGCAGCCATTCACTCCCTGCACCGAGGGGCTCAAGGCATGTGAGCAGACCAATGTTCCTGACGAGACCCTCGCTAACACCCACAATCAGCACGATGACGAGGACACCAAGGCCTGGTACCTCGTAGCAAAGAAAAAATGCAAAGTGAGCAAACAGAAACAGCTCGTTGCCCCCAACGCGGCCAAGGCGGTGGCGGCGAGCCCCTCCCAGACCTGCAGCAAGCGTGCCTGCAGGCGGCGCAAGGGCCTCGCCCCTCAGCAAGACTTGAGTGTCGTCAGGACCAGTGTTCGTCAGTCCTGGGCTGAGGACACGGTGACGGTGGTGCTGCCAGTGGCAGTCAACCGGCGGCGACACGTCATAGGGCCTCGCGGGGAAACAGTACGTAAGCTGCATCAGGAGTACCCGTCGGTGAGGATAGGGGTGCCCTCCCCTCTTGACCTTCAGTGTCAGGAGGTGACTGTTCAGGGCCCCAAGAGCCAAGCCAACGTTGCCGCGCGGGCCATAACAAGCCACCTGCAGACCGTTGAGAAGCAGGTGAGCGAGGCGACTGCTCGCCGGCGCGGTGCAGTGCGCCAGGTGTTGGTGCAGGTGGCGCCTCACATGCGTGGGCACGTGGTGGGCCACGGGGGCGAGGCCCTCAGAAGTCTGGCACAGCAGTACCCCCGCGTGAGGGTGTCTGTGCCGCCACCCAGCGACACATGCACCGGCACCGTCGCCATCAGGGGACCGGCCAGCGAGGTAGCGGCCGTGCAGGGCTGCATAGCGGCCCGTCTCCAGGCAGCCCGGCGGCAGCAGTGCCTCCCGAGGGGCCAGTGTGTGCCTCGCTCGGTGTCTCTGGCTGCTCCAAAACTAGCACCTTGAGGCACCCCTCCGTGCCGTCCTCGGGCACGGAGGGGTCACCACCGCCACGGACTGCCTTGTTCCGCGAGGAAACCTTCTTGTGTGGATTGTGTGGCTCGTGTGACTTGTGTGGCTTGTATGGCTTGTGTGACTTGTGTGGCTTGTATGGCTTGTGTGACTTGTGTGACTTGTGTGGCTTGTGCTCTTATTATTATCTATCTACAAGTTGTTGTTTTTG
>JACEEZ010024934.1:117156-127156 GCA_016584305.1 Chionoecetes opilio
AAAAAGCGATTATGATGTTGGGCTTCATTAAACGCAACTTTGAACATAAAACTCCGAATTAATGACACAATTATACACGTCCTTGGTTAGGCCGCACTTGGAATATGCCGTTCAATTGTGGTCGCCCTGTTTCGTAAAAGATCAAGCCAAATTGGAATCAGTGCAAAGAAGAGCAACTAAACAAATTCCATCGCTGCGAAATTCATCTTATGAAGAGAGACTGCGGAAACTTAATATGTTTTCCTTAAAGGATCGTAGAATCTGTGGGGACTTGATAGAAACCTTTAAGATCCTAAAAGGATTTGATGTCATTAATCAAGAGAACCTATTCGAGCTTTCTCCTCAAGTGACAACAAGAAATAACTGTTTAAAACTTAACGGCCAACGTTGCATCACAGATCTCCGTAAAAATAATTTCAATGCTAAAGTTGTTGAGAGATGGAACAAGTTACCAACAAATGTTGTCGAAGCCAGCACAATAACTACATTTAAAAACAGACTTGATGCGCACTGTAAAGTAAAGAGGTATTGATAGTGCCCTGCGAATTCATATTATAGTCCCCCCGATCGATTAGTGTTAATGGTAGTTGTAGTTAGTATATTTCATATCCTATCATCCTTCACTACGAAACTTCCATGTTCCTATCTTCTTTAGGGACATGGTATCATTTTCCAACTGTTTTCTTGCATGCAGTTGATAGGTAGTTCAGCAGATACCCTCGTTATGGACCAACAGGTCCTCCTCCTCCTCCTCCTCCTCCTCCTCCTCCTCCCTCCTCCTCCTCCTCCTCCTCCTCCTCCTCCTCCTCCTTCTCCTCCTCCTCCTCCTCCTCCTCCTCCTCCTCCTCCTCCTCCTCCTCCTCCTCCCCTCTCCTCCTCCTCCTCCTCCTCCTCCTCCTCTCCTCCTCCTCCTCCTCGAATTGTTATCGCTTCAAGCTTTGTCTCCCTCCATTTCCTCTACAATTTGTCAAGCCTACTTTTTATTCCTATAGTCCTACTCTATTCCTCGTCCTCTTCGTCCTCCTCCTCTTCCTCCTCCTCCTCCTCCTCTTCCTCTTACTCTTTTCCTCGTCCTTCTCTTCCTTCTCCTCTTACACGTCCTCCTCCTCTTCCTTTTACTCTTTTCCTCGTTCTTCTCCTCCTCCTTTCTCCTCTTCATTCTACTCTTTTCCTGGTCCTTCCCTTCCTTTTCCTATTACTCGTCCTCCTCCTCGTCCTCGTACTCCTCTTCCTCCTCCTCCTCTTCCTCTTCCTCGTCCTCACTCCCGCCATCCTCCACTTCGCAGCTCTTGGTCTTCGTCAGTCCTAAAATCCCGCTCGATCTGCCCTTAAACTTCCCCTCCCTCCGCTGAAATATTCACCCAACACGGCCCGACGCTCCGCCACACACCAGGAAGGAACATCACGCCGCAGGGAGGGCCTTGGGAGGACATTGGAGGGGGGGGGGGGGGGGGGGCTTGGGGGGAGGCTTTGTTGGGTCGTAGCCTGAAGGGAAGGGAAGGGGAGGGAGGGTAGTTGGGATGCTGAAATCTCTGACGATAAGTTAAATGTGCTCTCTAAATAGCTCTTTTGTGTCGAGTTAGGGCATGAATGGAGCCCCGAGAACAAAGGGGAAGGAAATGCTGCTGCTGGAAGAGAGAGAGAGAGAGAGAGAGGAGAGAGAGAGAGAGAGAGAGAGAGAGAGAGAGAGAGAGAGAGAGAGAGAGAGAGAGAGAGAGAGAGAGAGAGAGAGAGAGAGAGAGAGAGAGAGAGAGTGTGTGTGTGTGTGTGTAAGGAAAGGAGTTTTTATCCAGGCAAAGAATTAATAGAATCTGCATCACTTGAGCAGGGAGAGTTGCATGTTGAGAGCCTCGCTGGATTTAGCTTTAGATGTTGAGGTGCTGGAGAAACACTGTTGTAGCGGAGGGTTAAGCATCTCTCTCTCTCTCTCTCTCTTCCTTCTCTCTCTCTCTCTCTCTCTCTCTCTCTCTCTCTCTCTCTCTCTCTCGTCTCTCTCTCTCTCTCTCTCTCTCTCCTCTCATCTCTCTCTCTCTCCATACCAGAGACATAAACTCTGAATTTATAATGTGCTGGAACTTAGTCCGTATATAAATTATATGTATGTGTGTGTGTGCGTGTGTACGTTTATCATTAACCCATGGTTTTGTCCACGCGAGCTGAATTCGTGATCGCCGGATTTTCCCCTCCTGGAAAGAGGTTAGGGCTTATAGTAACAGTTTTATAGGTATGATGCTGGGCCCTCACATACCACACACACCCCATCCCCCTGCTCAAGAGGGGCAGTAACAATCTATGCTGTCAGCGAGTTCCATCCTGAACGGGGTTTGAATTTCCTACCTACTGAACAGCAGGCTGACACGTATCCGAATTAGTACTGAATATGTTTTGAGAGTTGTCAGAAATATTTCCTCCAGTAGATAAGCATTTTGTTATGAGATCAGATCAGATGATGTTGTTGGGGTGTTGCCTTCCTGTCACGGCAGCCCATTTGTTTTGTTTTCTATGTTTTCTATTATTTGGTTTTATTTTGTTACTGCTGCTTTTATTACTGTTGCTGCTGCTTTATAATGCTTTTTCTTTTGTTCCACATTGATAACAATGTCCTCTTTGTTTCCTCTTGTTTGGCCTGCTTTTTGTTGAACAGAAGGAATGTTTGAATTCTACCGTGCAATCAGAAGTATCACCAATAGTTTTTCATGTTCATCCTCCACGTCTCTGTTTGAGTCTGTTACCATTGCGAAGTCTTTGTCTTTGAAGCTGAACTTTTTGCTCAAACACGAGGAAAAATATCAACGTTGAATAGTTTTGGGCTTTCTCCCTTCATTATTGCTCAAGACATTTCAAAAGCTTTCTGGAGAGCCTTTCAATTCCTATCTCTCTACGACTTTCCACGGAAGAGTTGCCTCAGTGTGCGTAACTTCTGATCGTGACTGCTTCTGAATGCAACAGAGAGCCTCTTCTCTTCCCGAACTTCGATGCTACGAAACGCAATCTTTTCATTTATCATTTAAAAGAAAGCAAAGATAGTCTGCAGTGTTGCCTCTTTTCTTTTCTGCTGTTGTTTTCATTCCTACCGTTCTTTTATATCTAGGAATTGCATGATTTCCTTTCAGTCCAATGGTGTAAAACTTTGTGTTCGCTCCCATCTCCATAGTGTATTGTTAGAGTCACTGTTTTATTTCTTCGTCCTTTATAGACTCGTTTACCCTATAGTACCCTGTCTGCTTTATTTTTCTACCTTGCTACACCTTGAGTGCTTTCAGTGGAGGATAATCTTGTTAATGAAAAGCATAAAAGCCTTTAACTTTTTGTAACTCCTGCATTTAAAAAAAAAAAAAAAAAATATACACACATATACACTACATATACACTATATATATATATTATATATACACTATATATATATTATATATACACTATATATATATTATATATACACTATATATATATAATATATACACTATATATATATAATATATACACTATATATATATAATATATACACTATATATTATAATTATAATATATTAATAATATATAATATAATATATAAATATCACTATATTATATAATTATTATATATATATATTAATAATATATTTATATATATATAATATATAAATTTATATATAATTTTATTATAAAATTATAATTAAAATTTTATATATATATTATATATATTTAAATTTTATATAATATTATTATATATATATTATAAAATATAAAATTATATATATTATTATTATAATATAATTATAAAATATATATTATATTATATATATTATATATATAAAATTATATATATAATAATATTTTATATATTATATATATATATTATTATATATAATATTTATATATATATTTAAAATTAAAATATTAATTTTTATAAAATAAAAATTTTTATATATAATTATATTAAAAATAATTCTAATATATATATATATAAAAAAATATTATATAATATATATATATATATATATATTTTATATATAAATATATATTATATAAAATATTTTATATAATATATATATATATATATATATATATATATATATATATAAATATATATAAATTTTAAAATATTTTTATATATATATAATATATATATATTTTATAAAATTATCATATATATATATATATATAAATATAAAAATTATAAAATTTATTAATTATTATATATTATATATATAAAAAATATATAAATTATATATATATATTAAATATTATAATATATTATATATATATATATATAATTTTTAAAATATTATAATATTTAATTATAATTTTTAAATTTATTAAATATATATATATTATATATAATATTATCTTTTAAATTTTTAAAAGATATATTTATATTAAATTTTATATTAATTATATTATTATATTATATAATATATATTTATTATTTGTTAATTTTTTAATTATATTTTATAATTTTTCTTTTAAAATTTTATTATATATATATATTATATATATTATTTTAATTTATATTATTATATATATTTAAAATATATTATAATATATATATTATATTATATATTTATTTTAATATTTATATATATATATATTATATATAAATTTTATAAATATATATAATATTTTTATATATTATATAATTATATATATATTATAATATTATATATAATATATAAAATATTATTAAATATATATTATTTTATTTTATATATTTATATATATATTAAAAATTTATATATTTAATATTATATTATAAAAATATATATATATATATAATAATTTATATATATTATATTTTAATTTTAAAATATTATTTTTAAATATAATATTTATATTATTTTTTATTATATATTTTTATATTTTATTATATATTCTATATATATATATAAAATATAATATATAAAAATTATATAAATATATATATATATTATATATATATATATATATATATATTATATATATATATATATATTTTATTTTATATATATTATTTTTATATAAAATTTTTATATTATATATATCTATATATATTATATATATTATATATAATATATATATATATATATAATAATATTTTCATTTTTCTTTTCGATATTTCCCATTTTTTTTCCCCCACTTCGTCTTGTTGGCCTTGACCTGTCTAGTCAGTCTCTGATGTAAAAACAAATAAAAAAAAGAGACGGAAGCAGGAATGTGTAGTGATAAAAAGGGATATAAAGACAGAAAAAGACAGACATATACGGAGAACAGAAGAGGAAGAGAGTCAATGGAAAAATAATCCGACAAAAATAATGGAGTTAACTAAAAAAAAAATTTTTATCAAGGAAAAAAAAAAACCCATAAAATTGAAAAAGCGAAGAAGTAGAGGGCAATAAGGTGGAAGTAGGAAAACAGGGAAAAACAAAGAGAGATAAGAATGGTGGAAGAGAAAATACTTGCCTTCGATTTAGGCCTTCATGGGCGGAAAGGAAAAGAGAGAGAAAGAGGAAAAAAGGAAAGAGAAAAAGAGAAAGAAAAGAAAGGAGGAGAGAAGAGAGAAGGAGAGAGCATCGTTCCTATTTTTATATCTATAACCAAGAAATTTTTTGTCCTTTGTGTCTTGGGCAAAACGAAATTTGTTCAATTGTAAAAATTTTTTTTCTCTCCTCTCTTCTCTTTCTCTCTCTCTCTCTCTCTCTCTCTCTCTTCCCTTTTCTCTCTCTCTCCCCTCTCTCTCTCCTCTCTCTCTCCTCTCTTTTTCTCTCTCCTTCTCCCTCTCCTCTCTCTCTCTGTTCCACCTTTACCCCCCTTTAATTCTCAAATCCTTTCCCCCCTCTTTTTTTCCCTTCCCCCTTTCTCTTTTTTATTTTTTTCCCTTTTTCGTTGGGGCCCTTTCCCAATTCTAAAAATTTTCCTTCACCCTCGGACCCCATTACCCCTTTTTAAATTTTAACCCACCCAACCTATACCCACCCCTATAACCCAAAACCCTCACCACCTAAAACCTTGGCACACAACTACCATCATCCCACAAACAACACTCAAACTGCACCAACCACTATCACCACTACCACAATCACCATTACCACCATCACCACCTCTATACTAACACACCATCACCACCACTACCATTACCACCTCTTCACATCATTACTTCACAACACACGGATTCTTTACTGCAAATATCACACTCACACAACTAATGACTCATCATCAAGAACATTTTACTCTCTGTATCGTCCATCCAAGAGATTTATCGCTATTATATACAGAAGGAAATGTTGCTAAATGTATTTCTGATGTTCTTGATAAATGCAGGTCACTATATTCTTGATTTACAACTGCACCTTCTGATCTTTGTCTGTATGTCTGTTTGTTTCACACACACACACAACAACACAACACACCACACACACACACACACACACCACAAAAACACACACACACCCCACACACACACACACACACACAAACCCACACACACACACACACACCACACACACACACACACACACCACAACACAACACACCACACACACACACACACACCAAACACACACACACACACACACCAAAACACACACACACACCACACACACAACCAACACACACACACACAACACACACACACACCACACACACACCCCAAACACACCCCACACACACCACACACACACACACACACACACACACACACACACACACACAACCCCCACACACACACACACACCACACAAACACACACACACACACACACACACCCACACACCCCACCACACACACACACAAACCCCCACACACACACACACACACACACACACACACACCACACACACCCACACACACACACACACACACAAAAACACACACCACACACACACACACACCCCACACACAACACCCCCACACACACACACACCACACACACACACACACACACACACACACACACACACACACACACACACACACACACACACACACACCACACACACACACACACACACACACACACACACACACACACACACACACACACACACACACACACACACACACACACACACACACACACACACACACACACACACACACACACACACACACACACACACACACACACACACACACACACACACACACACACGACACACACACACACCACACACACACACACACCACACACACACACACACACACACACACACCACACACACACACACACACACACACACACACACACACACACACACACACACACACACACAGAGTTCCCTCAAATATTCAGTTTTTTTCTGATTCAGTCTTGTCGCATTCATGTATGAGGTTTGATGTTATTGGTTTTTCCGAAACGAGACTTGATTCTGATCTTGCTTCAGTGTACCAGATGCCGGGATATAACCTTTACACCAATTGTCGTAATAGATGTGGAGGAGGTGTAGCATTATATGTCACTAATGCCTATAATTATGTCCTCAATGTGTTTAGATTTTTCATGTCTTAATTCTTCCATAGAATGCTTAAGTATTGACGTTAAGGTAATGGAGAAGACATTCTTAGTTATGTGTATATATAGACCTCCAAGTGGTAATGTAAATATTTTCCTTGACAAATTAACTGAACTATTATCATTAGCAAATAACATTAAATATCATGGCATTCATATAATAGGGGATTTTAACCTGGACTTATTGAAGCATACTAACAACAGTTCTGCCTGTGATTTCATTAATATAATGTACTCTTTCTCTCTATTCCCCTTAACCACTAAGCCTACTCGAGTCACAGACACAACAGCCACACTCATTGACCATATCTGGTCGACACAGGTGGAGATGAACACAAACAATTATATAATACACAATGATACAACAGACCATTTTCCTGTAGTTTCACAATTCAGGCTTCAAGATTTGACAAAAAATTCTCCACGGTTTATTCATAAAAGATGCCTAAATAATGCTGCCCTTGAAGACTTCAGTAATGAAGTTGCCCAGCTGGATTGGTCAACTGTTATAGAATCTGTGTGTCCTAATGCATCGTATAGTATTTTTTCCCAATATTTTAATAATATTTTCCAGAAACATTTCCCAATGAAGCAAATTCGCGTAAAGCCTAAATGTCATCAAACACCATACATCACTCCTGCCTTGAGGAAAAGCATCATAGAAAAGCACAGGTTAGAGAGATTAGCTCACAAATGGCCAATCACTTTTCGAGAAACCTATCGAATCTATAGAAATAAATTAACATCTGTTTTAAGAGCTGCGAAAAACCAATATCATAAAGAACAATTGAAGCAAACTCAAGGTAGTCCCAAATCACACTGGCAGTCTATTAATAACATTCTTGGCAGAAGTTCAACTACATCAAATAACTTAATTGAATTAAAACCTCCATGTAATAACACTGCAGATAAATTTAATGATAGCTTCTTGCGGTTCGGAGTTTCCTTAACCAATAATACATTAGATAACTACTCGCATAGACAATATTTATGCATTCCTCCAGCCTTCTCTATGTATCTGACTCCAGTAGAGGCATCGGAGACTGAGAAGTACCTAACAGCCATTAAGTCTGACGCAGCTGGTTGTGACGACATTTCACATAAACTTTTAAAGCTCACTGCCTCTTCTATTTCTCGTCCATTGACACACATAATTAATCTTTCCTTAAAAACTGGTACATTTCCAGATCAATTAATAAAGGTCAAGGTAATACCATTACATAAATCAGGGAACAAGAATGACATAAAAAACTATCGTCCCATCTCAATCCTTCCTGCTTTTAGCAAAATATTTGAAAAGGCAATTTCTACTCGCCTTATTAACTACTTGGAGGGAAACAGCTTATTATCTGACTCTCAACATGGCTTCAGATCAAACCGCTCTACAGAAACAGCACTTTTACAGTTTGTCAGTGACGTATACCAAAACTTAGAAGGTAAATATTATGTTGCAGGAATATTTATAGATTTATCAAAAGCCTTTGATTCTTTAAATCACCAGATACTTCTCGACAAATTAGAAAACATAGGGATAAGGTGTGTGCCTCACCAACTGTTTAACAGCTATCTTAGTAACAGGTCACAAAGTGTTTTTTGTAATTCCAATTATTCTCTTTCAAAATCTATATCTAAAGGTGTACCTCAGGGATCTATTTTAGGGCCTATACTTTTTCTTATATATATAAATGACATAGTCAATGCTAGCTCAAAATTTAAATGTACTATATATGCTGACGATACAAATCTCCTATTAGCTGATAATAACCTGAACTCCTTACATTTTAATATGCAAATTGAATTGTTGTTGATAAATAAGTGGATACAGGCCAACAAATTAAATCTCAATGTTACAAAAACCAATTATATACTGTTTCAAAATCGTTCAATAAAAAATGTCATGCCCCCAATATTATTAGAAGGTGAACCAATACAACGTGTCTCTCATACAAAGTTTTTAGGTGTAATTATCGATGAAAATTTAAATTGGAGCCATCATATTAATGAGGTATGTACAAAGCTATCAAAAATATGTGGCATCCTATATAGAGTCCGCCATCAACTAACAACAGAGAGTATGTTAAGTATATATTACACTTTATGTTACCCTCACCTGATCTACTGTGTCTCCATATGGGGTTGCACATGGCCATCATTTTTGAAAAAAAATAGTAGTAGCCCAAAATAAGATTATCAGATCTATTCTATTCATGGATAAATTTGATTCTACCAGCCGTAATTATTCTCAGTTAAATATATTAAATTTCAAATTCATAAAAATATATTTTGTATTGTTGCTTATTTTTAAAAACATGAATACAGGTAACAAACTTTTCAAATTTATTGAAAGTTCTCATAACACGAGGGGTAATAATATAAATCTAGTGAGTCCACAATTTCGAACAACCCTCTACAACAAGAGTGTGGTATGTGACGGTCCTCAGCTGTGGAATTCCCTTCCTACTGATGTAAAAACATTGATATTTACATGTAATTTATTTCAATTTAAAAAGAAAATAAAGAGTTATTTGTTTACTTGTC
>JACEEZ010024934.1:129656-134656 GCA_016584305.1 Chionoecetes opilio
ACGAAGGGAATAGGGGAAATTATGCATGAAAGAGGCGTGGATGTTATGGTTGTGTGTTTGAAAGGCAAGACATGATAGGATTATTGGAGTTAAATCCGGAGTTTTGGAAAAAAATAAGCTGTGTGAGAGAAGGTTGTGTTATTTTAAAGCTATAGGTCGAGGTGAAAAAATCGGCGGGAAATATTTTGGTGTTGTTGTGGACTGGAATGGATATTTCTAAGGTGAGACAATTGGTAGTTAGGAATCATTGTCTTGGAAGTAAAAGCAACGGTATAGAAAGGGCAGGATGCGGGGAATGTCAGGGAATGGAATCTAGGAAACTTGTAGAAGGGAGAGGGAGAGAGGGAGAGGAGAGGAGAGAGAGGAGAGAGAGAGAGAGAGAGAGAGAGAGCGAGAGAGAGAGAGAGAGAGAGAGAGAGAGAGAGAGAGAGAGAGCCGATTTNAAACAACACCAGCCATAACAACGCCCGCATAACAACGCCCGCATAACAACGCCCGCATAACAACGCCCGCATAACAACGCCCGCATAACAACGCCCGCATAACAACGCCCGCATAACAACGCCCGCATAACAACGCCCGCATAACAACGCGCTCCCCCTAACCAGTATTTACGCAATCACCCGATATCGCATATATTTATCACAGTTAACTCGTGAAGAAATAGAACATTATCTCAAAGCACTAAAGCCCAATGCCCCGGTTATGGTGATATTAGTCCACAGGTAATGACACATACAGCCACATGTATTGCCAGCCCATTAGCACATATCATAAATCTGTCATTCCGACGAGGAATATTTCCAGATATGCTATAAAGAGCCAAAGTAACTCCAGTTCTCAAATCCGGGTGTAAAAATGATCTCTCTAATTACCGCCCTATAGCAGTATTACCAGCTTTTAGTAAAATTATCGAAAGGTCAATCTCCAACAGACGCTGCAATTTCCTGGAAAATAACAATCTCTTAAGCACCAGTCATCATGGTTTTCGTAGAATCGCTCAACAGAATCTGCAGTGTTACAGTTTGTTAGCAATATATACAAATGTCTAGACAGGAAATTATATGTTGCAGGAGTATTTATAGATCTCTCAAAGGCATTTGATACACTACATCACGGTATACTACTTAAAAAACTAGAAAATATTGGTGTCCGGGTTTGCCACTACAATTGTTCAGTAGCTACTTAAGCAGTAGATCACAGTCTGTATATTGTAACTCTACCTACTCACATTACAAACACCTCACGAAAGGAGTTCCACAAGGATCAATACTAGGCCCCATTCTTTTCATAATGTATATTAACGATATGCCACATGCAAGCACAAAACTTGAATGTGTCATATATGCAGACGACACCAACATATTGTTATCAGATCATAACATAAATTCCTTGCACACTAACTTGAACACAGAACTACAGTTGGTAAATCAATGGATAAGGGCAAATAAACTTATAATAAATGTGACTAAAACCAGTAATATTTTTTTTCAAAATCGTTCTTTAAAATATAATGTGCCTCCAATAACATTAGAAGATCAAATAATTCAACGAGTCAGCCATACAAAGTTTTTAAGTCTTTATATTGACGAGCATCTAAACTGTTGTCACCACATTAATGCAGTATTCCTAAGTCTATCTAAATTATGTGGCGTGTTGTACAGGATTCGTGACCAACTTACTAAAGAAGCTATGATTACCATCTACCGTAGATAACAGTGAAGTCGCCAGTTCTACGTTTCTTTGTTATTTACAGACGTGTGGTGGCGTTAATACTTACATTTGTACATCCATGATTTCAGGACAGTTAGAAGGGGCTATCTGGAAAGTCTTGTGTCATTTTGTGTCTTCATCTGTGTCATATTAGGGCTATAAATGAACAAATTACAAAAATATAACCGAGTGGCGACCTCACTATACCTACTACAGTAAAGTCGCCAACTAGTATTTTAACCCAACAGTTGAGTCGCCACTCTGGGGAATTCAGGGAAATTAGAGGTAAAGTAAAAAAAGTCTCTATATATATTAGCTGCGGAAGATGCTTGGATATATAAAAATTCCTCTGCCAACGTGAAAATAAATTCTATTCAAGTTTGAAAGATCTGGCAAGTCTGCGTCCTGTCGCCCGAAAAGCTACTGTTTACCGTCTGTCATCGCGCGAAGAAAAACGTGAGAAACAAAATGCGCAACAGTTATATTTGCAGATACAAAGCATAAAACAACGCTGAAACAGGGTAGATCATGATACAGTCATGATATAAACTACTGTGTAACATCTTCAGTGGCACATAAAAATCAGTAGTGATGCTATAATTCGTAATATTTGGCGCCTGGCGACTTCACTGCAGGTGGCGACTTCACTGTTATCTACGGTACTATACCTTATGTTACCCTAATCTCATGTGTTGTGTTTCTGTCTGGGGTGGTACTTGGCCTTCGTATCTCAATAAATTTTCAGGAGCGCAAAACAACATTTTTAGATGTATATTTTTCATGGGTAAATTCGACTCTGTAAGTCTTATATATTCAACGCATAAATTATTAAAATTTGATAATATACATAACTATTTTTTGCTATTATGTATTTTTAGAAATTTAACTTCACTTCAAGTAACATAATATTCAATTTGGTAGGGAACTCTTATGTAACAAGAGGCACCGGTATAGACCTGCGATGTCCACAATACCGCACAACTCTGTACAGGCACAGCACCATGTACTCCGGCCCACAGTTATGCAACTCATTACCAACAAATATAAAATCTCTTGTTAACAATAGTACACTCCATATTTAAGAAAACTTCTAGAAATTATTTGTATACACTTCAATCTATATAAATATCAGTATGAGTACGAATGTAAGTGTTGTTATGCATGTGTGTGTAGCTATGTATGTGTGTGATGTGTGCATATGTGTAGTATGTAAAGGTATTGCATTCTAAAGGTATGAATGTATGTAAGTGAATATTGTATGATGTGTTTGTACGATGGTGTTTGTATGATTGTTCGTTTGTGTATTTGTGTGTGTGTGTGCGTGTGTGCGTGCGTACGTGCGTGTGCGTTCGTGCGTACGTTTGTGTAATACTATTCCATGATTGTCCGTCCCACGTTGCCTATGCCTATGCATTCTCTTATATGAATTATTTTGTCTGCCAGGGAGCCTTGGCTCGGCAGACCGTGCCATTCTTAATTAATGCATTATTGTTGTAGTTTCCTGATGTAATTTAATTATAATGACAATAAAATATTGAGCTTGAATTGAACTTGAACACACACACGCACACACACACACACGCACACCACACACACACACACACACACACACACACACACACACACACACACACACACACACACACACGCACGCACACACACACGACACGACACACGCACCACGCACGCACACACCACACACGCACCACACGCACGCACGCACACACGCACACGCACCAGCACCACCACGCACCACCACGCACCACGCCACACCACGACACAGCACCACGCACCACGCACGCACGCACCACGACACCGTTGCAGGAATATTTATAGATTTATCAAAAGCCTTCGATTCTTTAGATCACCAGATACTTCTCGACAAATTAGAAAACCTAGGGATAAGAGGTGTGCCTCACCAACTGTTTAACAGCTATCTTAGTAACAGGTCACAAAGTGTTTTTTGTAATTCCAATTATTCTCTTGCAAAATCTATATCTAAAGGTGTACCTCAGGGATCTATTTTAGGGCCTATACTTTTTCTTATATATATAAATGACATAGTCAATGCTAGCTCAAAATTTAAATGTACTATATATGCTGACGATACAAATCTCCTATTAGCTGATAATAACCTGAACTCCTTACATTTTAATTTGCAAATTGAATTGTTGTTGATAAATAAGTGGATACAGGCCAACAAATTAAATCTCAAAGTTACAAAAACCAATTATATACTGTTTCAAAATCGTTCAATAAAAAATGTCATGCCCCCAATATTATTAGAAGGTGAACATACACACGTGACAACGTGTCTCTCATACAAAGTTTTTAGGTGTAATTATCGATGAAAATTTTAATTGGAGCCATCATATTAATGAGGTATGTACAAAGCTATCAAAAATATGTGGCATCTTTTATAGAGTCCGCCATCAACTAACAACAGAGAGTATGTCAAGTATATATTACACTTTATGTTACCCTCACCTGATCTAATGTGTCTCCATATGGGGTTGCACATGGCCATAATTTTTGAAAAAAATAGTAGTAGCCCAAAATAAGATTATCAGATCTATTCTATTCATGGATAAATTTGATTCTACCAGCCGTAATTATTCTCAGTTAAATATATTAAATTTCAAATTCATAAAAATATATTTTGTATTGTTGCTTATTTTTAAAAATATGAATATCTATACAGGTAACAAACTTTTCAAATTTATTGAAAGTTCTCATAACCCGAGGGGTAATAATATAAATCTAGTGAGTCCACAATTTCGAACAACCCTCTACAACAAGAGTGTGGTATGTGACGGTCCTCAGCTGTGGAATTCCCTTCCTACTGATGTAAAAACATTAATATTTACATGTAATTTATTTCAATTAAAAAAAAAAAAAAAAAAGAGTTATTTGTTTACTTGTCAGAATACAGGATGTTAGGCGAACGATGTAAGTGTGTGTCAATACGCCAGTCAGTGTGGATGTTCTATATTGTTAACGCTTGTAAGAATGCATGTGTTGGAGATTTGGTGCTTGTTTTTACATAATTGGAATCTTATTTACTGTAGTTGTAAAGTTTGATTGCATAATCTATTCAAAATAATTTCTTAGAAAATAATGTTGCCTGTGTACTGCAAATTTAGATTAGAAATTTCCGTCTATCAAAGAGTCTTGGCTCGACAGACCATGCCGTTAATAGACATGGTATATATAAGTTTGTTTATATAATTTATAGATGTAACAATTATGGCAATAAATTTACTATTACTATTACTATTACACACACA
>JACEEZ010024934.1:137156-149656 GCA_016584305.1 Chionoecetes opilio
CACACATACAGACAGACACACAGACAATCAGAAAGTCATCCATCTCGTCACACACACATACACACAGACACACATACAGACAGACACACAGACAATCAGAAAGTCATCCATCTCGTCACACACACAGACACACAGACACAGACACACATACAGACAGACACACAGACAATCAGAAAGTCATCCATCTCGTCACACAGACACACAGACACATACAGACAGACACACAGACACACATACAGACAGACACACAGACACACATACAGACAGAAACACAGACAATCAGAAAGTCATCCATCTAGTCACACAGACACACAGACACACATACAGACAGACACACAGACACACAGACACACATACAGACAGACACACAGACAATCAGAAAGTCATCCATCTAGTCACAGACACACAGACACACATGCAGACAGACACACAGACACACATACAGACAGACACACAGACAATCAGAAAGTCATCCATCTAGTCACACAGACACACAGACACACAGACACACAGACACACATACAGACAGACACACAGACAATCAGAAAGTCATCCATCTCGTCACACACACAGACACACAGACACACATACAGACAGACACACAGACACACAGACAATCAGAAAGTCATCCATCTCGTCACACACACAGACACACCATACACAGACACACATACAGACAGACACACAGACAATCAGAAAGTCATCCATCTCGTCACACAGACACACATGACACACATACAGACAGACACACAGACACACATACAGACAGACACACAGACAATCAGAAAGTCATCCATCTAGTCACACAGATACACAGACACACAGTCACACATAAAGTCATCCATCTAGTCACACAGACACACAGACACACATACAGACAGACACAGACACACAGAAAGTCATCCATCTAGTCACACAGACACACAGACACACATACAGACAGACACAGACACACAGAAAGTCATCCATCTAGTCACACAGACACACAGACACACAGACACACATACAGACAGACACACAGACAATCAGAAAGTCATCCATCTCGTCACACAGACCACACAGACACACATACAGACAGACACACAGACAATCAGAAAGTCATCCATCTCGTCACACAAATACACAAACACACATACAGACAGACACACAGACAATCAGAAAGTCATCCATCTCGTCACACAGACACACAGACACACATACAGACAGACACACAGACAATCAGAAAGTCATCCATCTCGCACAACAGACACACAGACACAGACACACAGACAATCAGAAAGTCATCCATCTCGTCACACAGACACACAGACACACATACAGACAGACACACAGACAATCAGAAAGTCATCCATCTCGTCACACAGACACACAGACACAGACACACAGACAATCAGAAAGTCATCCATCTCGTCACACAGACACACAGACACATAGACAATCAGAAAGTCATCCATCTCGTCACACAGACACACAGACACACAGACACACAGACACATAGACAATCAGAAAGTCATCCATCTCGTCACACAGACACACAGACACATAGACAATCAGAAAGTCATCCATCTCGTCACACAGACACACAGACACACAGACACAGACAATCAGAAAGTCATCCATCTCGTCACACAGACACACAGACACATAGACAATCAGAAAGTCATCCGTCTCGTCGAAAAGGTCACACAGAATCACAGACAGACACACAGACACATAGACAATCAGAAAGTCATCCATCTCGTCACACAGACACACAGACACATAGACAATCAGAAAGTCATCCGTCTCGTCACACAACACACAGACAATAGGACATCGAGTAACAACATTGTCGTGGTATAGGGACACGAATACGAAAAAAATCGAAGGGAAGGTAAAAAATAAGGAGGAAAAATAATGAGGGCGAGCGAGTGAGGGAGCGAGAGTGAAGGAGAGTGAACAAATCCTCATCTAATATACTATAGGAGTAGCCATGTGTATGTCTGTCTGTCTGTCTGTCTGTCTGTTTTGGGTAGCCGAAACTGTAAATTCAATTTTGATGCGAGTAGGCTCAAATCGCAAATAAATCGTAGGTGGTAAGGAGCTTGGTCCCATGTTGATTGAATAATTTTCAAGGGGGTTTTGGGCTAGAAACACTTTTAAGAGTATTAGATTACAGGTAGAAACTCTGCGGTAACGCTGTGCCGCATTTCACTAACTCCGTAGAGTCATGGACTTACCGTTTGTGTGGGGTTGCTGTGGGGAATTTGCTGGGTTTTTATTTTCTTATTATTTGCAAATTTCCGTCGCCTGATATTTATTTTTTTGCTTATATTTTCAGGTAAGACGTAAAGGACGTGTTGACTACAGGACCGAGAAAACGTGAGTGTTAACGTTATCAGATACATTAAACATAACTTTGGAGTGTTTTATCTCTTCCCTCTTACTCTTCTTCGTCTCCCAGCCCAGCCTCCCTCCTCACCATCCTTGCCTGTCCTTCTTCTATTATTTCCCTTCCTATGTTAATTTTATATTATCCACCTTATCTATCTAATATACTATAGCAGTAGCCGTGTGTCTGTATTGTCTGTTTTGCTATAGCAGTAGCCGTGTCTGTCTGTCTGTTTTGGGTAGCCGAAACTGTAAATTCAATTTTGATGAGAGTAGGCTAAAAAAAATCGCAAATAAATCGTAGGTGGTAAGCGGCTTGGTCCCATGTCGATTGAATCCTTTTGAAGGGGGGTTTTGGGCTAAAAACTGTGGTGAGCAGCAGTTGTAAGCTATCCAAATTCTGCCAGCGTTCAATTTCTCGAAATTGTATTCGACTCACGACCGAGCACCAACCGCTCCTCCGCTACTGCGCTCCTCTGTACTGCTACCTGCCGGCAGAACAGCCGTGTTTGCGTTAATATATGCTTCTGACGGTATACTTGAACTATACAACATTTACTCATATATTATACTTATATATATACTTATTTTATATATTATAAGAATATATATTATATTTCCGAGGCGAAGGCGAGTCCGAAGGCGCCACGATCACGATCAATTTGATCAATGATCTACGATCAATTTGGGGAGGCGGTAGCAGAGTGATTAGCGTCTCCGAAAGGCGTCATGGTCACCCGAGTTCGATCCCCGGTGAGAACCAAAATCTTTCTGCACCATCGAGTGGCCTAAGAACACCCACATGCCCTGCCCATTAACTCTACCTTTGATTGCGAGTGCATCGGAGGACACAGGGGGCCGGCACGAGCCTCTAATCACAGGCGTCACTATAAAAATCCTGCCTGCACCACCACGGGCGAGGGTCAACCATCACAGCCCTCAAGTGAACTTCCACCAGAGCCTACCATCCCAGCCTTATAAGGCACTGCCTACAGGCGCTATAGGCACAAATGTAAAAAAAAATAAAAAAATAATTTACGCTGTAAAGTGCTTCAACCGAGCAGCCGAGGCGACGATTTCTACCTGCCTCGCGTACCCATCATCACGCAGGCAGCGTCTGGCACTGGATTCCGCATGCGGCGTCTGCAATTTCCCATCCGTGTTGTGTTGCATTTGCCATGACGGTCAACAAGTGCCAGGGCCAAACCAAGAGCTACGTGAGCGTCTACATGCCTACACCCGTGTTCACGCACGACCAACTCTACGTCAGCCTGTCAAGGGTTGGCTGTGCTGATGCCGTCCAAGTGTTGGCGTCCCGTGGAATCACACGGAACGTGGTCTATCCCGAGGCACTTTGACCAGTGACCAACGACAGCAACAACACGATTAGAGTTTGCACTCATATTGTTGTCTAATATATACTACTACTACAAACATCAATACATGGGTCCGAAGGGCCCACAAGCACTTGTCCTTGTCTAAAGCTCCAGGCCAAGAAACAGATGGAGAATGATGCTAGCAAGATGATCTGTGCTTTAAATCAATTAAATTAAATTAAATCTTCTTTTAAATCAATTGAAATGTTTTGTTTCATAATAAAAACATTATTCGTTCATAAATACAAGAACCAAGTGGACATTTTGCCAAGTGGAAAAGCAAAATTTTTAAAGAAACTAGGCATGTTTCTTTTGTCTCTTTCAGTGTATGACTATTTAAAATTTGGATATGGTTTGGTACTTATTGTGCCAGAGAAAAAAATGGACTCGTTCATAAATGCAAGAACCTAAGTGAAAGTTTTGTCAAGTGGTAAAGCGAATTTATTTAAGAAGCCAGACATGTTTTTCTTTCTTTCAATGCATGACTGTAAAATGAGGTAAAGGAGCCTTTTTCAGGAATACGAAGGGTGTGTCAAGGTATGAAAAAGTAAGTATATGTTGTAGGAACTCATCTATTATGCATGGACGTGCGTGCAGGAGGATGTCTGCTCGTGTGTTTTGGGGCTAAACCCAGGAAGGGGAGAGGCGGGTCTTTTCTACGAGAAGACAAATTAATTTACGAGTTTTTCTTCAACACTGCGTAGGGTTAGTAGTTATAACTCTCTCTCTCTCTCTCTCTCTCTCTCTCTCTCTCTATCTCTCTCTCTCTCTCTCTCTCTCTCTCACCACACACACATCACACACACCACACACACCACACAACACACCACATCACACCCACACCCACACCACACACACCACACACACACACCACCACACACACACACCACACCTCCACACCACACACCACACACAATCCCAACACACACCCACACCCTACACACACACACACACACCACACACACAGTGATTAATGATAATAATAGTAATTGATGACGATAACAGTAAACATGCCTAGACTATAACTGGTTAAAATGATAAGTAAACAATTAGTAACTTTCACGCACTCGTAGATGATTAATTGTATGTTAGGACAATTAATCATCTTTAGGGAACACAAGTATGAGTGCGAAAAGGGTGTATGGGACAGGGAGAATATACATGGCTGGAAGGGTGTCGAGAGTTAGCCCGATAAAGGGGACTTGCAGGGTGTAGACTTGAGCAGGGTGCGTGAGTCTATAGCAGGGTAATGGGTACTGACAGAGTGTACATAAGAACATAAGTAAATAAGGAAGCTACCAGAGGCCGCTAGACCTACACGAGGTAGTTCCTGTTAAGCGTTAAGAACATAAGAAAATATAACAGTAATATATGTATGCTAAGTGTAGGGGCTTGCTAGAATATAGGGGACTGGTAAGGTATAAGGGCGCAGGTAAGTGTCAGGCACGTTGAGTTGTCTCGTACGGAGTAGAGTCTATCCAGTTTCATAGGCACAAAGTTATTTGCTCCTCTATCGTTTCCATCTGTCTCCTAGTTCTTTCTTCTCTCTCTCTCTCTCTCTCTTTCTCTCTCTCTCTACTTTCCCTTCTGCTGTCTCCTCTCTTCTTCTTTCTCTCTCTCTCTCTTCTCTCTCTCTCTACTCTCTCTCTCTCTCCTCTACTCCCTCTCTCTCTCTCTCTCTCTCTCTCTCGCTCTCTCTCGGCTGCTGCTACTACTACTACTACTATTATTACTACTACTACTACTACTACTACCACCACCACCACCATCACCACCACCACCACCACCACCACTCCCATGAGCATCCTAAATCCTGAGAGAGAAGCTTCAAATTCCACTCAAAGGCACATACAAAACAGGCTCATTCAAATCAACACGGAATCACCTTAATAAATCACCTCAGTCTGGAAATGAAGGTATGAAACTGTTCTCATTTCTCTTAAAGACCTCCTTTCCCTTCACCCTCTAGCCTCCCTTTCCCTTCACCCTCTAGCCTCCCTTTCCCTTCAACCTCTAGCCTCCCTTTCCCTTCACCCTCTAGCCTCCCTTTCTCCTTCAACCTCTAGCCTCCTTTCCTCAACCTCTTAGCCTCCCTTCCCTTCAACCTCTAGCCTCCCTTTCCCTTCAACCTCTAGCCTCCCTTTCCCTTCAACCTCTAGCCTCCCTTTCCCTTCAACCTCTAGCCTCCCTTTCCCTTCACCCTCTAGCCTCCCTTTCCCTTCAACCTCTAGCCTCCCTTTCCCTTCAACCCCTAGCCTCCCTTTCCCTTCAACCTCTAGCCTCCCTTTCCCTTCAACCTCTAGCCTCCCTTTCCCTTCAACCTCTAGTCTCCCTTTCTCTGCCCTTCCAACTTCCTCCCTTTCCCTAACTCTGCCTCCCTTCCATTACCTCTAGCCAATACATTCCCGTTACAAGAGGACAGCTTCTATTCTTTCTCTAGCCACTTCAATGCAACTTTATTCACTTGTCTTTGCGGAAAAACATCTAGTCTGTTCTACATGGAAACGTAGCATTATTCTTACCTTGCTTCTATTCAACAAGGAACGTGATTATTTTCACCTTGGGCTTCTTTAACACGGAAACGTAGATTATTTACCTCTGGGTTCTATTAACCATGAAACGTAGTATTTCTAACTGGCTTTCTTTACTAAGGTAAACGTTAGATTATTTTCTGGGTTCTATTACAAGAAACTATGATTATTTTACTTGCCCTTTCTATTAACAAGGAAACGTAGTTCTTTTCTTGGATTCTATTAACACGAAAACCTTAGATTATTTAACTCTGCCCCTTTACCTTAACATAGAACCTAACCTTTATTTCCTTGAGTTTCTATTAGCCAGTCGAAACTTAGATTTTTTACTTGAGGTTCTTCTTACATAGGAAACTTAGCTTATTTTCCATTGGGTTCCCTAACAAGAAACCTTCAGAATTTACTTTCTTGGTTTCCTCATTAGCCCCATAGCTCAAAGCTACTTTATCTTTTACTTGGTGTTCTATTAGCAAAGCCGAAACGTAGATTATTTTCTGGGTTCTATTAGCAAGGAAAGAGATTCGATTGTTTTCTAGATTCGAAGAATTTTACTTTTCTGGGGCTCTCTGATTAGCAGGAAACGTAGATTATTTTCTTGGGTTCTATTACAAGGGAAACGTAGATTATTTTCTTGGGTTCTATTAGCAAGAAAACGTAGATTATTTTCTTGGGTTCTATTAGCAAGGAAACGTAGATTATTTTCTTGGGTTCTATTAACAAGGAAACGTAGATTATTTTCATGGGTTCTGTTAACAAGGAAACGTAGATTACTTTCTTGGGTTCTATTAGCAAGGAAACGTAGATTATTTTCTTGGGTTCTATTAACAAGGAAACGTAGATTATTTTCTTGGGTTCTATTAGCAAGGAAACGTAGATTATTTTCTTGGGTTCTATTACAAGGAAACGTAGATATTTCTTGGGTTCTATTAACAAGGAAACGTAGATTATTTCTTGGGTTCTATTAGCAAGGAAACGTAGATTATTTTCTTGGGTTCTATTAGCAAGGAAACGTAGATTATTTTCTTGGGTTCTATTAAGCAAGGAAACGTAGATTATTTTCTTGGGTTCTATTAACAAGGAAACGTAGATTATTTTCTTGGGTTCTATTAGCAAGGAAACGTAGATTATTTTCTTGGGTTCTATTAGCAAGGAAACGTAGATTATTTTCTTGGGTTCTATTAGCAAGGAAACGTAGATTATTTTCTTGGGTTCTATTAGCAAGGAAACGTAGATTATTTTCTTGGGTTCTATTAACAAGGAAACGTAGATTATTTTCTTGGGTTCTATTAACAAGGAAACGTAGATTATTTTCTTGGGTTCTATTAACAAGGAAACGTAGATTATTTTCTTGGGTTCTATTACCAAGGAAACGTAGATTATTTTATTGGGTTCTATTAACAAGGAAACGTAGATTATTTTATTGGGTTCTATTAGCAAGGAAACGTAGATTATTTTCTGGGTTCTATTAACAAGGAAACGTAGATTATTTTATTGGGTTCTATTAGCAAGGAAACGTAGATTATTTTATTGGGTTCTATTAACAAGGAAACGTAGATTATTTTATTGGGTTCTATTAACCAAGGAAACGTAGATTATTTTATTGGGTTCTATTAACAAGGAAACGTAGATTATTTTATTGGGTTCTATTACAAGGAAACGTAGATTTTTTCTTGGGTTCTATAACAAGGAAACGTAGATTATTTTCTTGGGTCTATTAGCAAGGAAAACTTAGATTATTTTCTTGGGTCTATTAACAAGGAAACGTAGATTATTTTCTTGGGTTTATTAGACAAGGAAACGTAGATTATTTTCTTGGGTTCTATTACAAGGAAACGTAGATTATTTTCTGGGTTCTATTACAAGGAAACGTATTATTTCTTGAGGTTCTATTAGCAAGGAAAACTTAGATTTTTTCTATGGTTTATTAACAAGGAAACGTAGATTATGTTCTTGGGTTCTATTAACAAGGAAAGGTAGATATTTTCATGGGTTCTGTAACAAGGAAACGTAAGATTATTTTGGTTTATTAGCAGAAGTAGATTATTTTCTTGGGTTTATAACAGGAAACGTAGATTATTGTCTTGGTTTTATAGACGGAAAGTTAGATATTTTTTGGGTTCTATAATACAAAGGAAACGGAGCATTACTTATCTTGGTTCTATAACAGGAGGAAACTAGATTATTCTTGGGTTCTATAGACAAGGAAACGTAGATATTTCTTGGGGTTCTATTAACAAGAGAAACGTAGATTATTTTTGGGTTTATTAGCAAGGAAACGAAGATTATTTCTGGGTTCTATTAGCAAGGAAACGTAGAAAGATTATTTTCTGGGATTCTATAGCAAGGAAACGTAGATTATTTTTGGGTTCATTAGCAAGGAAGTAGATTATTACCTTAAGAAAGTCAATTAAAGGAAACGTAGACTATTTTTGGAAGTTCATATTAGCAAGGAAACGTAGATATTTTTTGGTTCTATATAACAAGGAAACGTAGATTATTTTCTTAGGTTCTATTAGCAAGAAACTAGACTATTTCTATGGGTTTCTATTAGACAGGAAACGTAGATATTTTTTCTTGGGTTCTATTAGCAGGAAACGAGATTATTTCTTGGGTTCCATATATATACAAAACTAGATTATTTTCTGGGTCTATTAGCAGAACGTAGATTATTTTATTGGGTCTATTAGCAAGAAAACTAGATTATTTTATTGGGTTCTATTAACGAAGGAAAGTAGATTATTTTGGGTTCTATTACAAGGACACGTAGATTTATTTTCTTGGTTTTATTTAAGCAAGGCAAAGAGATATTTTCTGGGTTCTATTAACAAGGGAACAACGTAGATATTCTCTGGGTTTATTAACAAGGAAACTAGATCATTTTCTTGGGTTCACTAGCAAGGAAACGTAGATATTTCTCTGGGTTCTTTAAAGGAAACGTAGTTATTTTCTGGTTCTAATACAATGGACGAATAGTAGATTATTTCATTGGGTTCTATCTAAGGAAACTAGATTATTTTCTTGGTTCTATTAAAGGAAACGTAGATTATTTTTTGGGTTCTATTAGCAAGGAACGTAGATTATTTCTTGGGTTCTATTAACAGGAAACGTAGATTATTTTCTTGGGTCTATTAGCAAGGAAACGTAGTTATTTTCTTGGTTCTATTAGCAAGAAAACGTAGATTATTTCTTGGGTTCTATTAGCAAGGAAACGTAGATTATTTTCTTGGGTTCTATTAGCAAGGAAACGTAGATTTTTTTCTTTGGGGTTTTATTAGCAAGGAAACGTTTGATTATTTTCTTGGGTTCTATTAGCAAGGAAAAATTAGATTATTTTCTTGGGTTCTATTACAAGGAAACGTAGATTATTTTCTTGGGTTCTATTAGCAAGGAAACGTAGATTATTTTTTTGGGTTCTATTAGCTAGGAAACGTAGATTATTTCTTGGGTTCTATTTGCAAGGAAACGTAGATTATTTTCTTGGGTTCTATTAGCAAGGAAACGTAGATTATTTTCTTGGGTTCTATTAACAAGGAAAAGTAGGGTTATTTTTGGGGGGTTTTATTAGCAAGGAAACGTAGATTATTTTCTTGGGTTTATTAACAAGAAAAGTAGATTATTTCTTGGTTCTATAGCAAGGAAAACGTAGATAATTTCTTGGGTTCTATTTAAAAAGAAACGTAGGGTTATTTTCCCTTTGGGTTATTAGCAAGGGAAACGTAGATTATTTTCTTGGGTTCTATAGCAAAGGAAAAGTAGATATTTTCTTGGGTTTATTAGCAAGGAAAAACGTAGATATTTCTTGGGTTAAATTTGCAAGGAAAAACGTAGATTATTCTGGGTTCTATTAGCAAGGAAAGTAGATTATTTTCTTGGGCTCTATTAACAAGATTATTTTCTTAACTAACCATCATAAAAAAATTTGTCCTCTACTATTTTTTAAAGCTATATTAGTTATAGGAGTTATATGGGTGGTGATAGTGGCATTAATAGTAGTAGTCACAATAGTTATATTAGCAGTAGTAGTCGTGTGGAGTAGTATATAGTAGTTGTTTTAATAGTAGGTCAAAAAAAAGTTTCAGAATATTTTGTGGGAATGAATACAAAGAAGGGCTGACGTAAAAATGTACAAATCCCCAGGAGAGAGAGAGAGAGAGAGAGAGAGAGAGAGAGAGAGAGAGAGAGAGAGAGAGAGAGAGAGAGAGAGAGAGAGAGAGAGAGAGAGAGAGAGAGAGAGAGAGAGAGAGAGAGAGAGAGAGAGAGAGAGAGAGAGAATATTAACCATTCAAAATAAAGCAATTAAAAAACACCATTTGCAAACCAATAAATACACAAACGTAGCAAATGGAATAAAAAAAATAACAATCTGAGAGAAAAATAACATATACACTTTCATACGTACAGGAACGCCGCAATATATTTTTTCTTTTCCGGCCCCATTGGAGGGAGGATATGTGTGGCCCAATATACTATTACATAACAGTAAAATAGTAGGTGTAGAGCAAATCTGTATATTCTGAAAAAAATATATATAGTGAGCATTCATGTCGTAATGGAAGCGAAAGAAAGGCGTTTATTCCTCGTTGTTTCTTATAGTTCTTGGTCATGATTTTTAAGAACATAAGAACATAAGGAAGCTACAAGAGGCTGGGAGACCTACACGTGGTAGTTTCTGTTACTTAACACTACCTACATCCACCTTTCATCTCCATCCATGAAATTATCCAGCCTCCTTTTAAAGCTCCCTATTGACTCCGCACTAACTACCTGACGACTTAGTCCATTCCAATCATTTACCACTCTATTTGTGAACCAGTTTTTTCCGATTTCTTTTTAAAATTACGCTTTTATAGCTTGAATCCATTACTTATTGTTCTACCCTGATGACTAGCCGTAAAAACTTTTCCTACATTTCCTTTATTGTATCCCTTTATCCACTTAAAAACTTCTATCAATTTTTTTAGTTAACTTTCCATTTGTCACCTTAACGCACGACTAAAAAAATATAATATGAAGACCTGAAATCAGACTTATAATGACATTAATGTTATTCTTTCTATTGAAATCCTACTTGTTTTTCTTCTTGTCTCAGATTTTATGTAATTTCTAGAACTACGACGTAATTATACGGTGAAGGAAAAGTTGAATCTGATCGAAATGTGGTTGATAATATTTAATATACTATAGGAGTAGCCGTGTGTCCGTCTGTCTGTTTTGGGTAGCCGAAACTGTAAATTCAATTTTGATGAGGGTAGGCTCAAAAAATCGCAAATAAATCGTATATTGTAAGCGGCCTTGTTCCCATGTCGATTGAATAATTTTGAAGGGGGGGTTTTGGGCTAAAAACACTTTTCAGGGATTAGATTACAGGAATGAACTCTGCGGTAATGTCTTGCCGCATTTCACTAATTCCGTAGACTCATGGACTTACCGTTTGTGTGTGAGTGTGTGTGTGTGGTGACTGTGGTGTGTGTGTGTGCTTGCAGGACAAGTGTGGCTGGGGTGAGGTCAGGCGTGGGGCTGGGGTGAGTCAGGCTTGGGGCTGGGGTTAGTCAGGCGTGGGTCTGGGGTGAGAAAGGCGTGGGGCTGGGGTGAGTCAGGCGTGGGGCTGGGTTGAGACAGGCGTGGGGCTGGGGTGAGACAGGCGTGGGGCTGGGGTGAGGCAGGCGTGGGGCTGGGGTGAGACAGGCGTGGGGCTGGGGTGAGGCAGGCGTGGGGAAGGGGTGGGGCTGGGGTGAGACTGGCGTGGGGCTGGGGATGAGGCAGGCGTGGGGCTGGGGTGAGGCAGGCGTGGGGCTGGGGTGAGGCAGGCGTGGGACTGGGGTGAGGCAGGCGTGAGGCTGGGGTGAGGTAGGCTACGGTGGTGGTAGGTGGTCTAGTCCGAGGCACTTTGACCAGTGACCAACGACAGCAACAACACGACTGGAGTTTGCACTCACATTGTTGTCTAATATATACCACTACTACAAACATCAATACATGGGTTAGAAGGGCCCACAAACACTTGTCTAATATACTATAGGAGTAGCCGTGTATGTGTCTGTCTGTTTTGGATAGCCGAAACTATAAATTCAATTTTGATGAGAGTAGACTAAAAGAATTGGAAATAAATCGTAGGTTGTAAGCGGCTTGGTCTCATGTCGATTGAATACTTTTGAAGGGGGTCATGGGCAAAAAAAAACTTTTTTAAGAGTATTAGATTACAGGAAGAAACTGCGGTAACGCC
>JACEEZ010024934.1:164656-179656 GCA_016584305.1 Chionoecetes opilio
CCTCTCTCCCCTCTCTCTACCCTCTCTCTCTCTCTCTCTCTTCCCTCTCTCTCTCTCTCCCCTCTCTCTCTCTCTCTCTCTCTCTCTCTCTCTCTCTCTCTCTTTCTCTCTTTCTCTCTCTCTTCTCTTCTCTCTCTCCTCTCTCTCTCTCTCCTCTCTCTCTCTTCTCTCTCTTCTCTCTCTCTCCTCTCTCTCTCTCTCTCTCTCTTCTCTCTCTCTCTCTCTGTATCTTTAATCCATGACAAAAGACAAAACATATAATATCCTAGTACTACCTACATACATTCATCTCTGTAACGTTATAAAGTCAATAAAATTTTAACCTTTCCATGTAAAAACAAAAAACCCATAAAGTTCCTAACCGTCAACAAAGCATTTTATTGAAGAAAGTTAAAGTTATAATGAATTCATGTTTATATTTGTATTGAAACTTTAACAACTCCAAATCGAGTAAAATTTTATAAGTGTGTGTACATGTTCTATTTGATGAGTTTCTACGTTATGTTTAGAGATTGTAATACTTTTATGTTAGCCTTTTGGATTTATAGACGCTAATAATAATGTCTCAGAGTGTTGGATTTATTGATATAAATTTTAACCCTTGATCCGAAAACGTAATTTCCATTGTAATTTGGCTACCTTTAAAACGTTTTTAAGTGAATATAAGCAACATTTATAGATATGACCGTTTAGTATCCTTGTCCACTGTCTAATTTGGATATTAAGTTACTTTTTGTAATTTTATGGCTCAACAACAGACAATTTTTTATAGCAAAGGAAAGATTTTGGGTGTGAGGGGGTAAATTATATTAATTTTTTTTTTTAATTATTATTATTATGTTAATGTCTCCCTTTTTTTGGATTTATTGCGGTAATATTAATGTTCGGTAGTTTTTCCTTACAATTACATGTTTGAATGGCTGTCCCCGGCGTGAAGGACGATAGAGGCGAGTGTCCTTCAGGCTGACATAGGACTTTGGCTCATTGTAATCATTATCGGGCAGAGACTGAATAGGGAGGAAGGGGGAAAACTGAGATAGAGAGTGGAAGATGAGGAGATGAGAAGTAGGAGAAGGAGGAGATGTAAAGAGAAAAGGAGATGAGGAGGAAAGGGGGAGATGTAGACGAACAAGGAGATGAATGAGGAGGAGAAAAAGGGGGGAGTAAGACAGAAAAGGAGAGAGGAGATGAGGAGATATAGGAGAGACAGGAGATGAGGAGAAGAAGAATGGGAAGTAGGAGAGACAAGGAGATGAGGAGGAGAAGAAGAGGGAGTAGAAGAGACAAGGAAATGAGGAGGAGGGAAGGGGAAGTAGGAGAGACAAGGAGATGAGTAGGAGAAATAGAAGAGGAAAGAAGAGCCCAAGGAGTTTAGATGAGAAGGAGAAGTAAGAGAGACAAGGAGATGAGGAGGAGATAAAGGAGACAAGGAGATGAGGAAGAGGAGAGGGGATTGAAGAGAGAACAAAATGAGAAGAGGAAAGAAGTTTATTCGTAGTGAGAAAAGATTTTTTTCTTCTGTATTAGTTTTCTGTATGTTTTGTACACTTGCCTCCTCCTCCCCCCTCTTTGAAATGTCCTCCCCTTTTCTCAATAAACTTGTAAAACTTGTAAACGAGATAGAAATACAAGAAAAGTAGAGGAAAGATTAGTAGTGTTAAAAAAAAAGAGAAAAATAATGTCATGTGTATAGGGACTGGCATTAGCTGATATTTTGCCCCCTTTCTTTTTTTTCTGCCCTTACCCAGTTTCTTATGGTGTGAAAAGAATGTATAGATAGAGTCGTGACATAACGGAACCCTTTCACACATCAAAACACACACATATAGAGATAGATAGATAGTTATTGACCACAAAAACATATATATTTTTATAAATTTACATAATAACACGTAACAAACATTTAATATCAACAAGTAAATATGAATTGTCCACATCTGCAGTCCCATGTATTTCTCCAACAAAGTTTTGATATACATAGTAATTTACAAACACACACACACACACACACACCACCCACCCACCCACCCACCCCCCACCCACCCACCCACCCACCCCCCACCCACCCAAACCCACACCCACCCCCAAACACCCACAGGGACAAAGTTAGAGTAAAGAGTGTGTTAGTCTCCTCACCCACACCATATATTTACCACCGCCCATCGAGGTACTGTGGAGGGAAACAAGTTTTTGAAGGCGCCGTGTCCTTAGGCTAGCATGTTTTCTTAGCCCAGACCCTTACCGCTTTTTGTAACGTTTTGCCTTGGGGAGCGAGGGAAGGAAATGGGTGACAGAAAGGGGAGTGAGGGAGGGGGGAATGGGTGACAGAGGGGTGTGAGGGAGGGCAGAAAAGGAGTCAGGCAGGGGGGAGATGGCGACAGAAAGGGAGGGAAGGAAAGGGGAGGTAATGGACGACAGAAAAGTAAGGCCTGAGGGGAAAGAAGGTGCAAAGAATGGAATGAATTGTGGAAATGTAAACAGGAAAAAGAAAAGATTGGTGATAAGGAGACGATGAAGGAAGAGGAAGATGATGTTTTGATTGAGATATAGAGGGGTTTGAGGAGAGAAAGGCAAGAAAAGGAAGGAAGAAAAGGGAAAGTTATATAGATATAGTAAGGAGATAATAAACATAAATAAAAGATATAATAAGGAAATAATCAAGATGAGGAATTAATCAAGGTAAAGAAAGGAGATGGCATGGAGGAATCGCGTCTAGATGATAAAAGCGAGGGAATAGGAAGAGGGGGATAGAATAATGAGGGGAAAATATAAGAGATAGACTATAGAAGAGGGAAAATAGTGTTTGAATATAGAAGAGGATAGAATAGTGTTAGAAGATGGTAGAATAGTGTTAGAATATAGAAGATGGCAGAATAGTGTTAGAATATAGAAGATGGTAGAATAGTGTTAGAATATAGAAGAGGATAGAATAGTGTTAGAATATAGAAGATGGTAGAATAGTGTTAGAATATAGAAGATGGTAGAATAGTGTTAGAATATAGAAGAGGATAGAATAGTGTTAGAATATAGAAGAGGATAGAATAGTGTTAGAATATAGAAGAGGATAGAATAGTGTAGAATATAGAAGATGGTAGAATAGTGTTAGAATATAGAAGATGGTAGAATAGTGTTAGAATATAGAAGAGGATAGAATAGTGTTAGAATATAGAAGATGGTAGAATAGTGTTAGAATATAGAAGATGGTAGAATAGTGTTAGAATATAGAAGATGGTAGAATAGTGTTAGAATATAGAAGATGATAGAATAGTGTTAGAATATAGAAGATGATAGAATAGTGTTAGAATATAGAAGATGATAGAATAGTGTTAGAATATAGAAGAGGATAGAATAGTGTTAGAATATAGAAGATGATAGAATAGAGTTAGAATATAGAAGATGGTAGAATAGTGTTAGAATATAGAAGATGATAGAATAGTGTTAGAATATAGAAGAGGATAGAATAGTGTTAGAATATAGAAGATGGTAGAAAAGTGTTTTGAATATAGAAGATGGGAGAATAGAGTTAGAATATAGAAGAAGATAGAATAGTGTTAGAATATAGAAGATGGTAGAATAAATGTTAGAATATAGAAGATGGTTTGGAATAGTGTTAGAATATAGAAGAGGATAGAATAGTGTTAGAATATAGAAGATGGTTTGAATAGTGTTAGAATATAGAAGAGGATAGAATAGTGTTTAGAATATAAGAAGAGGATAGAATAGTGTTAGAATATAGAAGAATGGTAGGAATAGTGTTAGAATTTTAGAAGATGATTTGAATAGAGTTAGAATATAGAAGATGGTAGAATAGGTTAGAATATAGAAGATGATAGAATAGTGTTAGAATATTGAAGATGATAGAATAGTGTTAGAATATTTGAAGGGATAGAATAGTGTTAGAATATTTGAAGATGATAGAATAGTGTTAGAATATAGAAGATGGTAGAATAGTGTTAGAATATAGAAGGGGATAGAATAGTGTTAGAATATAGAGAGGATAGAATAGTGTTAGAATATAGAAGATGGTAGAATAGTGTTAGAATATAGAAGATGGTAGAATAGTGTTAGAATATAGAAGATGATAGAATAGAGTTAGAATATAGAAGATGGTAGAATAGTGTTAGAATATAGAAGATGATAGAATAATGTTAGAATATTGAAGATGATAGAATAGTGGGTTTGAATATATAAGAGGATAGAATAGTGTTAGAATATAGAAGATGATAGAATAGTGTTAGAATATAGAAGATGGTAGGGAAAAGTGTTTGAATATTGAAAAGGATAGAATAGTGTTAGAATATAGAAGAGAAGAGAATAGTGTTAGAAGATGGTAGAATAGTGTTAGAAAAAGAAGAGGATAGAATAGTGGGTTAAATATAGAAGATGATAGAATAGTGTTAGAATATAGAAGATGATAGAATAGTGTTAGAATATAGAAGATGATAGAATAAATGTTAGAATATAGAAGAGGATAAATAGTGTTAGAATATTTAAGAGGATAGAAAGTGTTAGAATATAGAAGATGGTAGAATAGTGTTAGATATTGAGAGGATAGAATAGTGTTAGAATATAGAAGAGGATAGAATAGTGTTAGAATATAGAAGATGGTAGAATAGTGTTAGAATATAGAAGATTGTAGAATAGTGTTTAGAAATAGAAGGGTGGTAGAATAGTGTTAGAATATAGAAGAGGATAGAATAGTGTTAGAATATAGAAGAGGATAGAATAGTGTTAGAATATAGAAGAGGATAGAATAGTATAGAATATTGAAGAGGATAGAATAGTGTTAGAATATAGAAGAGGATAGAATAGTGTTAGAATATAGAAGATGGTAGAATAGTGTTAGAATAAAGATGGTAGAATAGTGTTAGAATATAAAGAGGATAGAATAGTATTTGAATATTGAAGAGGATAGAATAGTGTTGAATATAGAAGATGATAGAATAGTGTTAGAATATAGAAGAGGATAGAATAGTATTAGAATATTGAGAGAGATAGAATAGTGTTAGAATATAGAAGATGGTAGAATAGTGTTAGAATATAGAAGAAAGATAGAATAGTGTTTGAATTATAGAAAAGGATAGAATAGGTTAGAATATTGAAGAGGATGAATAGTGTTAGAATATAGAAAGTGTAGAATAGTGTTAGAATATAGAAAATGGTAGAATTTGTGTTAGAATATAGAAGATTTTAGAATAGTTTTTAGAATATAGAAGATGGTAGAATAGTGTTAGAATATAGAAGATGGTAGAATAGTGTTAAGAATATAGAGATGGTAGAATAGTGTTAGAATATAGAAGATGGTAGAAATAGTGTTTAGAATATAGAAGATTTTAGAATAGTGTTAGAATATAGAAGATGGTAGAATAAGTGTTAGAATATAGAAGATGGTAGAATAGTGTTAGAATATAGAAGAGGATAGAATAGTGTTAGAATATAGAAGATGGGTAGAATAGTGTTAGAATATAGAAGATGGTAGAATAAATGTTAGAATATAGAAGAGGATAGAATAGTGTTAGAATTTAGAAGAGGATATAATAGTGTTAGAATATAGAAGATGGGAGAATAGTGTTAGAATATAGAAAAGGATAGACTAGTGTTAGAATATAGAAGATGGTAGAATTTGTGTTAGAATATAGAAGAGGATAGAATAGTGTTAGAATATAGAAGATGGTAGAATAGTTTTAGAATATAGAAGAGGATAGAATAGTGTTAGAATATAGAAGATGGTAGAATAGTGTTAGAATTTAGAAGAGGATAGAATAGTGTTAGAATATAGAAGATGGTAGAATAGTGTTAGAATATTGAAGAGGATAGAATAGTGTTAGAATATAGAAGAGGATAGAATAGTGTTAGAATATAGAAAAGGATAGAATAGTGTTAGAATATAGAAGAGGATAGAATAGTGTTTTGAATATAGAAGAGGATAGAAAGTGTTAGAATATAGAAGATGGTAGAATAGTGTTAGAATATAGAAGAGGATAGAATAGGTTTAGAATATAAAAAGGATAGAATAGTTTTTAGAATATAGAAGAGGGTAGAATAGTGTTAGAATAAAAGAAGAGGATTTGAAAAAGTTTTAGAATATAGAAGATGGTAGAATAGTGTTAGAAAATAGAAGAGGATAGAATAGTGTAGAATATAGAAGAGGATAGAATAGTGTTAGAATATAGAAGATGGTAGAATAGTGTTAGAATATAGAAGATGGTAGAATAGTGTTAGAATATAGAAGAGGATTTGAATAGTGTTAGTATATAGAAGAGGATAGAATAGAGAGGGATAGGAAGGAACTATGGAATAAAGCAATAATGTACATAAATCGACTAGATTCTGTGGAAATGTGGGGAAAGGTATGGAGTTGGAGGGTAAGGAAGGGAGGTTATGATACGGTAAAGAGGAGGAAGGCGAAGGAAGGGCATAAGGAGAAGAGGAAGAAAGGCAGGGGGAAGGGAGGTTAAAGGAAGACAGAAGGAGAAGGAGGAAGGAGTGGAGAAGGAAGGGAGTGGAAGAGGAGGAGGAGGGAGTGGAAGAGGAGGAGGAGGGAGTGGAGGAGGAGAGGCAAGGGGAAGGGAGCTTACAGGAAGACACAAGGAGAGGGGGAGGAGTGTAGGAGGAGGGGACGGAGGGGAGAAGGAGGAGAGGGAGTGGAGAAGGAGGGAGAAGCGTAAGAGAAAGGGGCGGGGGGGGGCCTTTACTGACTTCATGCCTGGGGACTTTGTGTTGGTTTTGTGGCGCCTTGAGGAACTTTGTGACAGGTGTGTGGTGGCGGCGGGGCTGCAGGAGGAGGAGGAGGAGGAGGAGGAGGAGGAGGAGGAGGAGGAGGAGGAGGAGGAGGAGGAGGAGGAGGAGGAGGAGGAGGAGGAGGAGGAGGAGGGTGGTTGCAGGTAATATACACAACTTCAGATTTTCATCGATAAAAGCAAAGTAACTTTTCTCTAAGAATTGACCACCCAAATTGAGTTATAACTTAAAGGAGCTCTAGCCGGGGGAAGGAGGAGGAGAATACAAAGGAAGAACAGAGTAACAATGAAAAAGAAAAGGAAGAAAAGGAGAAGGTAGAGGAGGATGAACAGTAAAAAAAAGTAGGAGGAGGAGGAGGAATACAAAGGAATAACAGAGCAACTGTCCTACTAGGCCAAGCAAGGCTGTCTGTGTGACTACTTTCTACCACAATAATTGATATATGTCAGAGGTAAAAGAATAGCGAAGTTGAAGCCTCCTCCCCACCCACCTCTCCCTCCGGCCGAGAAGACAGGAAAAAAGTGAGAAAAAAAATCCAGCATACAATATTGAAACACTGCCATGGAGTTTGCTAGGAACGTTTGAAGGAGAAACATACTCTAAACTAAAGCTCAAACAAAATAAATAAAAAAAACCCCGGAACAATATACGTAGTACGTTGAACCGAAGTAATCAAGTTTGGAATCTGTGGCTAAATATTTATCTAGTTTGTTCTTGGACCCCTCAACCGTGTTACAATTAATTCATTGTGCTGGAAGCGAGCTCCAAATATTAACAAATAATATAGGAAGGATGCAATAATAGGGAAGGTCTGTTAAGGGCATTTGATAGACCAGGTCAGTGGTCGCCAAGAGACTTGTGCGGCTCCTGCCACCTACTTAAAAATGTCCAAATTATCGTAAAAAAAAAAAAAAAGGGAATTTTAGAAGGGTTTTCCCCAAAAAATAGCCCCCGTACAAAAATTTTTAATGTGACCCAAAAAGGTCCTAAGCCCTCTAGGGAAAATTTTGGGGAATAAAATTCTTGTACTTATTAACTTGTACCTTTGTTCTTTTTTTCCTTTTCATAATTTAAAACTCGGCCTCCACCCAGAAACTGCTTTTCTTCCCCAAAATTTTGGACAAAAAACGGGCCTTCTCGAATTCGGGGTTTGCCGCCTCTGGTTTAAGGGGGAAAAAGCTTTTTGGGGAAGGCTGAAAAATTCGGGTTTGTGTAAAGGGCAATGGTCCGTTGTTTTAAAGGGATGGGGATGGGAGGGGCTTTTTAAGCTTGGATAACGGGTGAAATTTTGGGAAAAAACGTAAAAAACCCTTTGGGGAAATTTTTGGGGGGAATGGAGATAGAAAAAGGCTCTGTGTTATTTTAAAACGCTGCAAAGGGGTAGTTTTAAACATTGATTCAGGTAAACTCCAAACAAATTTTTTCACAAAACCCTTAAACATCGAGGGAGCATGAGGGAACGCGTAAATTTGCCCTGTGTATCATTTTTTGTCAAACAAGATCCAGCGGCGTTTCCTTTTTAACGGGAAAAGTTTTTTAAAAAGGCGACGGACCCCCTTTAAAAAAATGAAAAATCAAAAAACAATAAACTGGCTAACTTTTTTGGCCTTTAAAAAAGGTGATTCCCCAAAAAAGGGCCCGCCCCCCCGGGCGGACTTTTTGGTTTAAACCCCTGCGGAGGGCAAAATTTTGGTGGGGCCCTTTGGCCCCCCACCTGGGGTTTTTGGGGCCGGGGCCCCCCCAAGGGATTTCCCCAAAATAGCCCCTTCAAAACTTTCCTAAAATCATGGATGTAAAATGAATTTTATTAACGCCAACCCTTTTCATATCACCCCCAAACCCCCATTCACTCCCCATTACCCATCACCCCCCCCCCTTTCACTCCACCCTTTAAACCCCCTCACCACACCCCCCTTCACATCACCCTTCCCCCATCACCCCCCACCTTTTCCCCCATTACCTCCCCCCCCCACCTTTTTCCCTCCCCTCCCCCATCCCCCCCAACCCTCCCCCCCCCCAATTTCACTCACCCACCCACCCCCACCCCCTTCCCCCATCCCCCCACTATCACCCTAAAATCAAGATTTCCTAAATTCCGAAACCCACTTTTTTTTCCACAATTTCTCGCTAATAGGTTTGCTAAAAAAAAAAAAAAGTGATGGGAATAATCCCAAAATGGCCTTAAAACCTTTCCCTGGTCAACCTGGGTTTTCCCAAAAATGTGCCTATGATGGGATTGCGCCACGGGGGGGGGAAACCCATTTGCAAACCCCACCCACACACCACACACCCCACAACCCCCACAAAACAACCCCCCCCCACACAACACACACACCCCAACCCCACACACACACACCGACATACACCCCCACCCCCTTTTTGCTTATATTTTATAGTAGAAAAGAGTATTACCCGGGGGGTTTTTTTAAAAGTTTTTTTTCGCTCTTTTTTTTCCCCACAGGGAAAGGCAAAGGATTTCCCTTTTAGCGGGTACGGTTTAGTGTTTAAACCAAATCAATTTTTCTATTTGCAAAATTTTCTCACAGCTTCTAAAATTTGGGGGTTTTTCAAATTTTAAACCCATTTTACCTTTATACAAAAAAATACTTGCAATTTAAAAACCCGGGTTTTTCCCTTTTTTTCCCCCGATCTTTATTTGTACTTTTTGTTTAGTAAAACTTAATCGTGTTATGGGGAACAGTTACCGATTGGTTACTTCCCCGGGAGTGGTGAGTTCAGGTCGCGATTTTTGAATCCCAAAAGTTTGGGGAACTCTTTCGGAATCTTTTAAAAAGCAGTGGGCCCGGGTGATTAGAACCTAGTAGTGATTTTTGGGTCAAGGAAACCAAGGGGGGGGGGGCAAGCCAAGGGAAAGGGGAAAAAAGGCTAACAAGGGGATAAAAGGCTCCCCAAAAGGTAAAAACCACACACCCCGGAAAAAAAGGGTTTTTAGCTAAAAAAGTGGGGGGCCCAAAAAAGCAACGTTTCCCCCTTTTGTCTTCAGGGGCCAAAAGGAAAATTTTTGGGGGGTGTGAGAGTTGCGTCGCTGCCTAGTGTTAAACAAAGGCAAGAGTCACACTAATCAATTTACTTTAAATAGATGATCATATGGAAATTTAATAGAGGGATTAATGGTAATTTAAAAATGAAGATGGATAGATTTAATAGATGGAATTATAATGATAAGGGTAATTTTAAGATGGATAATTTAATAGATGGATAGATGGATAGATTTGATAGTTTATAATTTAATAGTTTTGATAAATGGATAGTTTATAGATGGTTTTTAGATGGTTTAGATTTAATAAGGGATATAGGGTTTAAAATTTTTAATAATATAGAGGATAATTTTTGTTGGATAATGGATTTTTTAAAAAGGGATGAGGAAATTTAAATAGTGATGGGATGGTAGTTTAATAGATGTAGGGGTGGGGTTTTAAATGATGGATGTGGAAGATTTAATAGATGGATAGAGGAAGAAAAAGGGTTGGGGATTATTTAATGAGGGGATTGGTTTTTAAAATAGATGGATAGTGGAATATTTAAATAAGGTAGGGATGTTTTAATAATGGATAGAAATAAGGATAGAGGAAATTTTAATGGGGGATAGATGGATGATTTAATAGATGGATAAGGATAATTTAATAGTGGATAATTAATAGATGGAAGGTTTTTTAATAAGGATAGTTTAATAGTAAAGAGGGATAGTTTAAATAGATGGTTTAAAAATTTGGATAATTTTAAAAAAGATGGATAGATTAAAGAGGGAAATTATGGAAAAACGTTTTTAATAGATGGTTGATTTAGATGGATAAAAAAAAAATGGTAGATATAGATTGATCGGGGTAACGGATTTTGGAAAGGGAAAGAAAAGGTTTTTAAAAAGAGAAAAGAGGTTTTTTTATTAATGATTTGTGATATTAATAAAAATTTGTATGAAAAATTTTGAGTTTTTTCCCCTATCACATGGAAACAATTTCCCTATTTTAAAAAAAAAATTACCCCCCACGAAAAAACAACCCCCCCCCCCCCCCCCCCCCCCCCCCCCCCCCCCCCCCCCCCCCCCCCCCCCCCCCCCCCCACAAACAAAAAAAAAACCCCACAACCAAAAATAAAAAAAAAAAAAACCCCCCCGCCCCCCCCCCCCCCCAACAATTTACGCCAAAGACCAGGTGTGTGGGAGTCAGGTAAATGGTTTCAGTTTTTATTTTTTTTTTCTTGAATTTCTGTAGCGGAAACCAAAACCCGTGCCTCGAGGGGAGGGATTGCGAAAAGGACAATTTTACTGTACGAGGGTTTGTGTTGTAGGGGGGGGAGGAGGAGAAAAGGGGGAGGGGGAGGAGGAGGAAGGAGGGGGAGGAAGGAGGTGAAAGGGGGAGGGGATTAAATAAACTAATGAAACCAAGAAGATGGTTAGATCAAAAGAAACGGGGTAAAAAGAGAGAGAGAGAGAGAAGAGAGGGAGAGAGAGGAGAGAGGAGAGAAGAGAGAGGAGAGAGGGGAGAAGAAGAGAGAGAGAAGAGGAGAGAGAGAAAGACTAACACATTCCCCCAAAATAGGAAAAGCAAAAATAATCACCCGAGAATTAAAGCAGAGGAAAGAGGGAAAAGGGGGAAGGGATTGATAAGATAAGGGGGGAGAGGAAATTGTGGGGAATGAGAAAGGAGTCAACTGGAGCAGACGGAGAGACAAATAGCCCGATAGCAGAGAGAGTGAGAGAGGGGAGAGAGAGAGAGAGAGAGAGAGGAAAAGAGAGAGAGAGAGAGAGACGAAGAAATAAGGAAGGAAGGAAGGAAGGAAGAAAGGAAGAAGGGGATAAATGAAGGAAGGAAGGGAGGAAAGAAGGAAGGAAGGAAGGAAGGGAGGAAAGAAGGAAGGAAGGAAGGAAGGAAGGAAGGAAGGAAATAAGGAGGGAAGGAAGGAAGGAAGAAAGGGGATAAATGAAGGAAGGAAGGGAGGAAGGAAGGAAAAAAGGAAGGAAGGAAGGAAGAAGGAAAGAAGGAAGGAAGGAAGTAGGGAAGAAAAGTAGGGAAGGAAGGAAGGAAGGAAGGAAAGTAGGGAAGGAAGGAAGGAAGGAAGGAAGGAAGGAAGGAAGGAAGGAAAGAAGGAAGGAAGGAAGGAAGGAAGGAAGGAAAGAAGCAAAGAAGGAAGGAAGGAAGGAAGGAAGGAAGGGGAGACACAATGCGGGAGTGTACAATTTTCCTCTTCCCTGACCCATCTCTTTCCCCTGGTTTATGAGCGGTAACTGCTTCCATCAGTCTTTCCCTTAATATTCTCCCTTCTCTTATATTCTCTCTCTCTCTCTCTCTCTCTCTCTCTCTCTCTCTCCTCGCTCTCTCTCTTTCTTCCTCTCTGTGTCCTCTCCCCCTTTCTCTCTTTTTGTTCTCTCTCTCTCTCTTCTCTCTCTTCCCTTCCTCTCTCTCCCCCCCCTCTCTTTCTCTCCTCCCTCTCTCTCCTCCTCTCTCTCCCTCTCTCTCTCTCTTTTCTCTCTCTCTCTCTCTCTCCCCCCCCCCCCCCCCCCCTCTCTCTCTCCCCTCTCCCCTTCCTCTCCTCTCTCTCCTCCTTCCTCTTCTCCTCTCTCTCTCTTCCTCCTTCTCTCTCCCCCCAAACCATTTTTTTTTTTGGGCCAATCTCTGGTCCATTTAATCTTATTTTTCCTTCTCCCTTTTTTCCCCCTACAGTCCTCCTTTCCTCCCTCCCTTCTACTCGCCCTCCCTGGGCCCTCCCTTCACCCCCCCGTCTTACCCCCTATTTGTGGTGCGTTTGATTCTCCCTTTAGGGCTTCTGGCCTAAGGGAGAAAAAATTGTTTCCCTTTTGGACGTCTAGATAAGGGAAAAAGGGAGTGGGGCATATGAGGGTATCTGATTGTGTGTGTGTGTGTTTTTGGTGTGTGTGTGTGTGTGTGGTGTGTGTGTGTGTGTTGTGGTGTTGGTGTGTGTGGGTTGATTTTTACGTGTACTGTGTGTGGGGGGGGAAGCTGCGTGTGTGTTTGAAGGTGTTGTGGGGTTGTGTGTGTTGTATGGTGTGTGTGTGTGGTGTGTGTTTGTGGTGTGGACGTTTGTGTTAAGTGTGTTTACTGAATTGTGTATTTGTAGTAGTGGTGTGTGTGTGTGGGTTTTGGTGTTTTTTTTTTTGTGTGTGCGTCGTTGTGTGTCTTTTTGTGGGTTTTGGGGTTTTGGTTGTGTGTGTGTGGGGGTGTGTTGTGTTGTTGTGTGTTGGTGTTGGTGTGTGTGTGTGGTTGTGTGTTTGTGTGGGTTTTGTGTGTGTGTGTGTTACCTTACCTAATCGTTCTTACAAATTATTGTTTTTTTTGGGGGTTTGGGTCGAGCTCTTTCGCCCCTTTTATTAATCTTGGTCATGGGCGCGTCTTCCTCGGTGGAAGGAATGACGCCTATTGCTTTTAAATGGCAGATTTTTTTTCCACTCACCGCTGCCTATTTAAACCCAAAAACCTCTTTACTAATCAATTTTTTTTCGTTTTTTTCTTTTTTGTATATTCTCTTTTTTTTTATTTTTTTGATTTTAAAATTAATTCCTTCCGCCCAGATTTTTTTTTCCCTGAAAATTACAAAAATCGCTGTTAGCCAGAAAATTACGAAAAAACTTAATATTAAATTGTTAGTGGACAAGGGTACTAAACAGGGCATTCTAAAACTTTCTTATTATTAAAATCGTCCCCGATGGTGGCAAAATTACAATGGAAAATTACGCTCTTGGGGGCCCCAAAGGGGGTTAAAGTTGACCATATAGTTTGGGGCTAAGTGTTTTTTTTTACCTATTTAAAGTTCCTGTAACGTTCTGTATATAAGATAAAAAAATTGTTTTTTTTATTGGCCTTCGGGTGAGGATAAAAATTTTACTTTATTTTATTATATTCTTGTTTTTCTTCTTCTTTTCCTTTTTTAATTTTCCCAGTTTCCCTTTTTTTTCCTTTACTGTTTCTTTTCACCCCTTTCTTTTTCTTTGAGTTCATAGTTGTCTCAACTTTTTCCTCATAGTTTGGATTTATTTAGGCTTGGGACCCATTTTGTAGCAGCTCTGTGTTCTTTTCCTATCTTATTTGTGGAGGTAAAGGTGCTTGCAATACCATAGAGCTTAGTCGATAGGTTGGTAGCGTCGCCTACTATAGTTGCCGCACGTTAAGTTGGCGAAAATGGGGCCCCTTCATTCCCCACTTCCGAACGCACGGGGTTGGCTGAGGTGTTGGGTGTTGGGTGAGAATGCCCTTACTCCAAGTTCCGCTCTAAAGCCCCAACACCAACACCTCAGCCAATCCCGTGAATTCGGAAGGAGAAAGTGAAGGGGCTCCATTTTCGCCAGCTTAACGTGCGGCGACTATAGTACCCACGGCCTCGACACAGGGAGAAGTGTTGCCAATTTGTGGATTATGTGACGGAATTATGTGAAAGTTTATAATGATAACTACATAGCAACCTTGCTTTAAGTAAGTCATTAACCCCTTGAGGCCCAGAACGTAATTTCCATTGTAATTTGTGTACCATTAGAAGGATTTTTAGTGTATATAAGCAATATTATATAGCTATAACCTGCTTAGTATCCTTGTCCACTAGCTAATTTGGTATATGCAGTTACTTTTCGTAATTTTATGGCTAACAACAGACGATTTTATATAGCAAAGGAAAGATCTGGATCTGGGCGTCAAGGGGTTAATGAGTAGGTAGATGACTATGAGGAAATGGAGCACAGTACTCACACAGCGACCCGGCTCATATAGGGACTTGTGGCTTGTAGATAGCTTGTATGCGGAAAAATGAAATAGAACTTACGTACATTACCCTACCTAAAAGAAACATTGAAAAGTGATGAGAAGGAAACAGTAGAAAAAGAGCCGTAGGGAAAGGAGCAAAACATTATCAAACGTTACCAAAGGGAGAAAAAAGAAGAAGGATAATAACACAAAAAACAGATACTGGGGGAAGAAAAAAATCAGAATCCCTTTTATAATACAATTTTTTCCGCGGGGCTGTACAACGTAAAGGATCTCAAATTAAAGCCCTTTGTGATAATGAAGGAAAAATGCATCACATTTTTTCTTATAGATTAACACTAATAATCAATTTTTATTATTATTTAATTTTTTTACGTTGTAGCCTATAGCGTATGTAGGCATATTATATGGAGAGTCTTGCTGTTGGTCGATCTCGCCCGATGGTGGCGCAGGCTGGATTTTTATAGTGACACCTGTGGTCTCAGGTGAAGATTCCATTTTCTGTGATGTTCAGATCTTCAGTTAAGGC
>JACEEZ010024934.1:184656-189656 GCA_016584305.1 Chionoecetes opilio
GTGATGAACGATGGTGCTCCGGCGATGAAGAGACCAGGATGATGACACAGGACTACAAGGGAATGCAAGTAACATGAAGCTCCTTAGCTAGGTTCTCTGTTGATTATAAGTATATATTATTATATTATACTATTATAGGGTGACTATCTAGTACAACGGTTCTTAATCTGGAGCGCGAGCCAAGATAAAACACGGAAGAACGGTCAAGTATTTAACTTGAAGCTCGGCCTTCGCTTTAACATGAAGCTCGCGCGCGAGGGTAAGCGAAGAAAGTCGCTATCGAGCAGCAAGGAGGGATAATAAACTCTGCGGTGACGCCTTGCCGGGTTTTACTTACTCTCTAGACTTTTATGCAATACTATTTTTATTATTATTGCTTTTATCATTGTTATTATTATCAGTTATATTTGTTATTATCATCATCATTGTTATCGTTATCATCATTATTACTGTTGATATTATTATTATTATTATTATTATTATTAATAATATTGTTATTATTGTTATTATAATTATGTATTATTATAAATATTATTATTTCATCAAAATTTTCATTATTAGTATTATCATTATAATTATTCATTATTATAATTATTATTATTATTATTATTGTCTGTATTATTATTATTATTTTCATTATATTGACAATATTATTATTATTACTACTATTGAAGAAACACCTGAAACACTTGAAACACTTTAATATGCTTACCATACATAATACATACGTTAATAAAGTTAAAGAAGTGAAGGGGGGGGGGGGGCATGGAGGCAAGGACTAACTACTAAAGGGGCGTGGTGGTAAAAAGATTAAGAAACATGATCTAGTATGCAGTAAAGAATAGTACGGTAAATGTTGCCAACCAGCCACTAACTGACCTTTCCCGCCAGACTGACCGAAAATAAAATAATTCCATTCAGCATCGAAAAATTGACATGGAGTTTATGAGGAAAGTAAAAAGAGAAAGTTATGATAAGCTACTGCGATTGTTTTACTATTGTTTTTCGGGTGGGGTGGGAACGGGTTATAATTCTCTCTCTCTCTCTCTCTCTCTCTCTCTCTCTCTCTCTCTCTCTCTCTCTCTCTCCTCTCTCTCTCTCTCTCTCTCTCTCTCTCCACAAAGTTACGGTCAAGTAGGGCAAATTATGAGAAAGTGTGCCCGGTGTGTTGTGTAATTTGCCGGAAGTAACACATTGTTGGCGGTGTTGGGTGTCAGGCGGCGTTATTAACCTTAACTAGTACACAAAGGCATACCATCATCATCATCATCATCATTATGAGGCCTTTTCTTACGCCAAATTGCAACGCGGATCAAAACATTAAACAAGGAGGGATAAGGAAATTGAATATAAGGAAAACTAGTGAATTCATCCTACCATCATCATCACCATTATAGCCCGAGCCCTTCTACTTACGTGTCAAAATGCTGCTCAGATCAAAACATTTACCAAGGAGGGTCAAAAATTTAATATAAGGAAAACATAACTGAATTAATCGTAGTTATACTTTAGTACTTAAGGTCATTTACTCCTGGTTGTATATATATATTTTTTTTTTACTGTAGTCCTTCGAGTGAAAATCAAATTATTATTATTATTATCATAGAGTGTTTGAGTGTATACTTGGTGCGCCCACATGTTCAGACACGGTGTGGAGAGTGGAAACTGAGGCGCTATTTCAGACACGTGGGTATTAGGTATTTGGGGACAGCGGTATAAGGCATGGTCGTATGATCTGCCGACCAGGATACAGGAATGGAACTCTGGAACTCTCTTCCTGTTTCTATTTGTCCACTTTCCTACGACTTAAATCTTTTCAAGAGAGGAGTAACAAGACACCTCCCGAACTAAATTGGCCCACCTCTCTTTCTTTATTCTCTTACTGTCTTCTCTCTAGGGACTGGCAACTAAGCGGGCTTTGTGTTACCTCTTTTTGTTGTGCCCTTGGCCAGTCTCCTTTGTGATGTAAAAAAAAAAAAGGTGTGAGCTTTGGCAGGTATGACTGTAAGCGGGAAAAGGTGTTTAGTGTATGACATCAAAGGGTGTGGTAGAGAGAGAGAGAGAGAGAGAGAGAGAGAGAGAGAGAGAGAGAGAGTTTCCACCTTCTATAACCGTAATGAAGTTATCTATACTGCGCGGTCACAGGTCAGAAAAAGGCGACATTTACTGACGATGCTCATTACGTCACAAAACTTATTTCCCTCCCCTCTCTCTCCTTCCACCCCTCTCCCTCCACCTGTACCACCCCTCCTCTCCCTCCCTTCTATTCCCCTCCTCCCTTCTCTTCCCCTCCTCCCTTCACCTGTAATCACCCTCCTTTCCCTCTCTTCTCTCCCTCTGCTCCCTTCCCTCCCAGCCATCTCAAGTATTACCTCCAACGCTCGTCAAAAAGATGAAAGATGACGACGTAATGATCTCTCTTGTATAAAAAAAACCTACACGACGAGGATGTTAAGTCGATGAGTATTTTCTTCGGGTTTCTACGTACTACATGGTATTTTTATAGGCATCTACTAGAGACTGATAGTGGTAGAAGTTGTGGTGATGGAGGTGGTAGTTGTAGCAGTAGTGATGGTGGTAGAGGTTGTGGTGATAGAGGTGGTAGTTGTAGCAGTAGTTGTAGTAGAAATAGTTGCTCTAGTAGTCGCAGCGATGAAGTAGTAGTAGTTGATGTAGTAGTAGTAGTAGTAGTAGTAGTAGTAGTAGTAGTAGTAGTAGTAGTTGATGTAGTAGTAGTAGTAGTAGTAGTAGTAGTAGTAGTAGTAGTAGTAGTACATACGGTTTGTTACATCCTATAGTTCCTTCTGTCTTATTTGATTAATTAACTAGTGTAGGAGTACGTGTTTAGGGAAGAACAAGAAGCAACGGATTCAAACTGCTGAAAAAACGTAGATTTAAAAAGAAATAGAAAACTGGTTCACAAATAAGGTACCATAGTAGATAATTGGAATGGACTCAGTCGTGGTGTAGTTAGTGGGGAATCAATAGGGAGTTTTAAAAGGAGGCTGGACAGTGTTATGGATGGGGATGAAAGGTGGATGTAGGTAGTGTTAAGTAACAGGAACTACCACGTGTAGGTATCACGGCCTCTTGTAGCTTCCTTATGTTCTTATTTTTCTGTTTTCTACATTTCCTGCGACCGAAATTCCGCTCTTGATTTTCTAACCTCATCTTATACGTTACTTTTATCCCCTCTTGTTAGACTCCTAGTGTTTCCCCGATACCCACCATTCTTAATAACAAGAAATACACGTAATAAGAACATAAGAAAATAAGGAAGCTACAAGAGGCCGCGAGACCTACACGTGGTAGTTCCTTTTACTTATTACTACCTACATCCACCTTTCATCATCCCCCTTTATAAAGTGACCCAGATTTAGGATTCGGACACCGCCACTGTATATAATTGTTTTTGCGCCTTTTACAACCTATATAGTTGTGTGTCTTTGGCTGTGTTTTACGGGGCGCGCATCATTGAGACAAGGGTACAGTAAAGTGGCGTCCCGGGGGGCTCGCTGCACTAGATCAACAATTAGAGTCAGACCAGAAACCCGCCAAACGACTTCCTTTTAGAGAAATAGTAATGGATGTGATAGTAGTAATGGGAGGAGGAGGAAGAGGAAGAGGAAGAGGAAGAGGAAGAAGAGAAGAGAGGTGGAAGAGGAAGAGGAGGAGGAGGAAGAGGAGGAGGAGGAGGAGGAGGAGGAGGAGGAGGAGGAGGAGGAGGAGGAGAGGAGGAGGAGGAGGAGGAGGAGGAGGATTGATGGGGTGAGGGGAGGGATAATAAGGAGGAAGAGAGGAATTAATAGGATTAGGTTAAGGAGAATCACCAGTATTTGTATCTAACTACATTTAACTATTATTAACTACCATTATTTACTATTAACTACTATTATTAACTACTATTACTAACTACTATTACTAACTACATCTGAAAAAATAGCAAGATCAACAAAAAACAACGATAATAAGGATAGTGATGATAATAGAAATACAAGTAATAATGAAAATAAGGATAGCAATAAGAATAATCGGTGAATTTGGAGGTCGAAAAATTGACTTTCAGAAATTTTCCCTCCTGTCATTTTTATAAACACGTCAAAATGTCAATAATGTATAAACATAAATGTATAAAAACAAGTCAACGAGCGAAAGTCAGCGAGCGTGAATAACAGAATCGCTTATGCGTTGTTATTCACCCAAAAGATTTTACTTTAATTACCGAACCAGAGTAATTTGTATGATGGAAAGATTAATGAAGATGAAACACTTTGGTAAGAAAATTGCCATGAAAAACAAAGGTATTGAGAACGTGACTGATGGGTTGGAAAAAAATATGAAAAAAGATAAATTGGAGACTTGACGCAAATAGAGGAAGGAGGAAAGTTGATACAATGAGAGAGAGAGAGAGAGACGAGAGAGAGAGAGAGAGAGAGAGAGAGAGAGAGAGAGAGAGAGAGAGAGGAGAGAGAGAGAGAGAGAGAGAGAGAGAGAGAGAGAGAGAGAGAGAGACGAGATGAGAGAGAGAGAGAGAGAGAGAGAGAGAGAGAGGAGAGAGAGAGAGAGAGAGGAGAGAGAGAGAGAGAGAGAGAGGAGGAGAGAGATGAGAGTAGAGAATGAGAGAACAGAGAGAGGAGAGTGAGGGATGAGAAACGAGAGAGGATGCAAAGCTGTAGAGTTAGACGGGAATCAGTGAGGCGAAAACGAGGAGAGGTAATTGCAGAGAGAGAGGTCATGGGAGAGAATAAATGGACGTGATAGAGGGCGGAAGAAGGAGGCAGACGAAGGCCAACCTACAAATGAAAGAAGAAGGAGGCTCCCCGAAGAGAGGAGGAAGGATATATTTGGGAGTTTGTGGGATGGGAATGTGGAGAACTAAAAAGAACAATTCACAGTTATGGATGCCAGCCAAAATAAGAAGAAAGAAAAAGAAAGAAGTGAAAAAGAGATAGAAAGACAACTACTACAGAAGGAGGAAGAGAAACACGTGGGAGAGTGCG
>JACEEZ010024934.1:194656-205074 GCA_016584305.1 Chionoecetes opilio
AGGTTGGGAGGCAGATAGAAGGGTAGAGGCTACTAGACTCACTAACTCCACCCCTGGCACAGACGGGTTCCTGGTTCACGTCTCCTTCAGACTGACATCAGTGCATCCAAGCCTCCCTGCCCTCCACCGCCTGGAGGGCAGGGCAGCTCCCTGCCTCCACCCGCCTGGAGGGACAGGGCAGCTCCCTGCCTCCACCGCCAATCCCATGGAGGGCAGGGTAGCTCCAAAGGCTCAAGGCAGAGTGTGAAGGGTTAACTTCAACCTGATGAAGACACAGTGGCCTACACACACACAGACAGACAGTCTGAGAAAGAAAAGAGCTAAAAGGATATTTTTATACACAACATGATGATCATGAGGTGAATATAATAATGATTAAATAATGTCATGCTAGCCGCAGTCACGGCGGTGTGACGGTTGGGTTGGTGGTCAGCGGGTCGCCCCGAGCCACCCGAGAGCCTTCGCTTTACTGGCTAATAATGGACGACACATGTACTACTTCCATGTTTTCGTTGTTGATCCTTGCGCTGTATGGTGAATAAGTCACGAAGATTACGGATGCGGCAGAAAGGTTGTATTGCCAGACCCAAGGAAGGAGACAGGCGGCGCGCGAACCAAGATTTTGGTGGTGGCTCGTGTTGATCACGCCGCCAGCCACTGCGTGGCGGGGAAACTGAGGGGTTGGTTTGCCATTGTGTTCTGTGCCTAAGAATACATAGGAATAACAGATACCAGGAGACCTATTGGTAGAGGAGGAGGAGGAAGAGGACGAGGAGTAGGAGGAGGAGGAGTAGGAGGAGGAGGAGGAGGAGGACCAAGAGGAGGAAGAAGAAGAGGAGGGAGTAAGGAGGAGGAGGGAGTAATGTAATATCTCAGGCCTCTCCTCTAGTTACCAGTGAGCTCAGATTTTATTTTATGCGGCGTGTAAAAAAGAGTGTGGGATTTGTGCTTTGGCCAGCAGTGAGGTGCGAGTAAAAGTGTTATGGTGGTGAGGGCGATGAGGAAGGAAGGTGTGAACGTGTGTGGAGAGAAGGAGTGGAGAGAGGGAGGGAGAGAGGGAGGAGGGAGAGAGGGAGGAAAGAGGTGAGGGAGAGAGAGGTAGTGAGAGTAATGAGGCTTGGCGAGGAAGGTGAGGGAGGGGAGGATTTTTTACATGGGAATAACAGACACCAGGAGACCTATTGGTCCATAACGAGGGCATCTGCTGCACTACATACTACTAACTATCAACTACTTGTAAGAAAAACAGTGGAAAATGATATCATTTCCCTAAAGAGGAGGGGAACATGGAAGCCTTTCACTAGTGCAGATATGATAGGATATGCAAAAAAATACTAACTAACAACTACCACTAACAACTACTTGATACGGGGGACTAGAATATGCATTCGCACTATCAAACCCATTACTTTACAGTGCGCGTCAAGTATGTTTTTGAATGTAGTTATTGTGCTGGCTCCGACAACATTTGCTGTTAACTTGTTCCATCGATTTCAGCAAATACTTTGATATTTCGTCTACTGTTATCTCTCCTATTACCAGTCTATCCCTTTCGAGTCCTGTGCAACATGTTTACTGGTTCTGCGCGAATGAGTGTCGTCTTCTTTAATAAATACCGCCATTAAAGTAGTCATTGCCATACACATACTTTAGATCATGTACGAAGATATTATGATTATCTTTCAGTGGTCCACTAACTTGTTTTGACGGTCTTTTCTTACTTCGAGCGTATTGAACGAACCTTTTCGGGTTTGATTTGCACGACATTCCTTTGCAATTTTTCTTCATACTCGCGCTTTCTAGACTTAATTAGTCCCTTTGCAGCGACGTTTGACGTCATTGTTATTCTCTAGATCGTAGTCTGCATTTGTCGATTTGTAAACTTTATACGCTCGGCGCTTTCTGCCATGATTTGTTGGATCTCATTATTCATCCAACTGGGTTCTGTTTATGTTATTCAGACGTTTTTCTTACCATGGCCGAACATGTTTTCCACCACCGATTGCGAGTTTATTAGTGAATACATTTAACACTGTTTTTCGGCGTTATTACAATTTAGCTAGGGTCAATCCATTCAACTTCGCTTAGTTACCTGCTGATCTTCAGTGAAATCTGCTTTATTATACTCTGGGTACTAACAACCGATTTCTGTGAGTCTACATTGCCAATTTATGCCGCAATTTGATTAGCCTGCTGATCACAGTTGCCAACTGCTTCACCTATATCGCAGTAATCAATCAGATCAATGTCGGTAGTGAGGGAAAACTAAATCTAGGATACTATTTATCCACTTGTAGGCTCACGGACCACTCTCGATTAAATATACTTCGTTCACCATATCAAGCAATCGCATACCTTCTCTATCAGCAGAATTATTATTACAGTGTATACGGAGGTAGGTGTAAAATCTCCACAAATAATTGCTATCGTTATTATTGTTCACAACTGACTTTATCTCGTCATACAGGAGGCAATATACTCAGCAATAGATTGTGCGGAGGGAGCGATCGATATATTGTCCCAATAGTTAGCAATTTACCGTTTAGCTTTACATCTTTGCGTAGTAGATGAGTCATAATGATTTTTTGTTTCTTTATCGATTCGATTGCTTGCATAATTTCTTTAATGTAAAGAATGAAGAGAGGAGGAGGAGGAGTGAGGAGGAGGAGGAGGAGTGAGGAGCGAGGAGGACAGGAGGAGGAGGAGGAGGAGGAGGAGAGTAAGAGAGGCGGAAGGAGGATGGAGGAGGAGGGGGAGGAGAGGGGAGGAGGAGGAGGGAGGAGGAGCGAATACAATAACAAAGGAAACAAAGGGGAAACACAAACAGCAACAGACCGATAGCCGTCCTTACAAGACTGTTTGCTTTAACTACACTACACTAAACTAGATAATAAGAGAGAAAGGATAGGATTAGTAGAAGGCCCTCCACCTCACCCACCCCATCCCTTCCAAAGCCGCGAAGCTGGCCGGAAAAGAAGTGATACATGCCCCAAATAGAAAAAATGACATGGAATTTGTGAGGAAAGTTGAAAGCTGTAATTATGGCTAACTACTAATAGTTTGTGGGGGTAGGTTTAGTGCTTGATAGATAGGTCAGTTATGTGTGTTTTGTAATGTGTGAACACAGTGGGAGGTGCAAGGGTGGTGCGGCAGCCTTTGCTGGACGGCTTTCTTGGGAGGCCAGCAGTCAATCAGGCCCAGCTACGTGCAATCCACTGCGGATTGTGCTATTTCCAGTAGGAAGGCCCGTAACACTGTCAATGCCTCCTGCCAGCAGTGACCCCTGGCATACCTTAAACCCGATGGTGCGTCACTAACTGTCTAGGACCCTACTGAACCACAGCCCGTCACAGGTCGAGAGATAGTTAGGGGAACCGTTAACTCGGCAGGCTATCTGTGTTGTGTTATGACGGGTCTAATGTATGTTGGTGTAGGCTCTAGGGTGGAAGTTCACGGGTGGTGCGGCAGCCTTGCCTGGCGCTTTCTTGGGATCGGCAGCAGTCAATCAGGCCCCCAGCTCCGTTTCCAATCGCACTGCGGTAGTGCACTTCTCCAAGTAGGACGCCAGTGACACGTCAATGCCCCTGCCCAGCAGTGACCCCTGGTATATAAAATCCCCGATGGTGGTCATAACCTGACAGGGCCTTACTGAACCACAGCCCGTCACAGGAGCAAAAGTGTCTAGTAGTGACCGTGACTCGGGGCTGTCTGAGACGTGTGGGAGGGTTGTGTAGACGCGACTCGCAATAATTTCCGCGTGCCACCACCACGGGTGGGAGGGCCTCACACCCCCGCCCCACCACGCCGGGGTAGGAGGGCCTCACCAGCCCCGCGTGCCCCCACGACACGGGGGTAGGGGGGGGGCCCTCACCAGCCCCCGCGTGCCCTTCCCGGAAAAGGGGCAGGGGGGGCTTCACTACCCCCACTTCCCAACGGCACGGGGCGGGGGGGCCTCACCACCCCCCCGTCCTTCAGGGCAAGGGGTAGGGGGTCCCCACCAGCCCCCGGTGCCCCAAGGGCCCACAGGGCAGGGAGGGCCTTACCACCCCCGCGTGCCTTTACCACGGGGCGGGGAGGGCCCACCACCCCCGCGTACCCCCACGGCCGGGCGGGGAGGGCCTCACCACCCCCCGCGTGCCTTTAGGCACGGGCAGGGGGGGCCTCCCCCCCCCCGCGTCCCGCCACGGCACGGCAGGGAGGGCCTCCCACCCCCTGCCTTCACGGCACGGGGTAGGGAGGGCCTCACCAGCCCCCGTGTACCACCACGGCACGGGGTAGGGAGGTCCTCACCAGCGCCCGCGTTCCGCCACGGCACAGGCGGGGGAGGGCCTACCACCCCCGTTCTTCACGGCACGGACAGGGGGGGCCTAAACAGCCCCCCATCCTTCACTGCCGGGGAATGGGGGCCTCCCGGGCCCCCGCGTACACCACGGCACAGGGCAGGGGGGGCCTCCCAGCCCCGCTCCTTTTACGGCAGGAGGGGGGGGGCCTCACCAGCCCCCGCTTTTTTTAAGGCCCGGGGGCAGAGGGCCTCCCAGCCCCGCGTGCCTTCACGTCACGGGCCAGGGAGGCCTTCAATAGGACCACCACGCTCATGCATCGGACTATGAATTCTATTTTTGGGGGAAATGTTCCAGATTGGAACTTTGTTAAATTCAAGTGGCTTAACTCTAAGTTGGTTTCCTCCTTTTATGACAATAAATCAATCAACTCCACGCGGATTAACTCCAATCTGCTTACCCTTCCGCTGGGTATGGTGTGAATCACACAGTCTCAGAGGCAAGCGTGTCACGCAAGACACAATGCTGACTTCTTCGCTGCTTCACGACGTGAGAGCCGCGGCAGGTCTGGGGTGGGGACCCTGTTGGGGCCTCGGCATGGTGACTGCAGGCGTGGCGGCGGTGTGGCGGCGGTTGCGACGTTCACAGGACAAGCATGTGTTGACGCCAGGCCACGAAGAGGCCAAAGACGAGGCTGAGGCCGGTGACGGCAAAACCGCGCTGGGAGTGCCGCGGCAGCACCTTGCCCTGCTGACACCGGAGAGGCTGCGTGCCCTGGAGGGGCCCGACAACCCCCTGGGCGAGGGCGGCTTCGGCTCCGTGAGGCAGGTGGTGTATGAGGGCACGGTCGCCGTGGTGAAGGAGCTCCTGGAGAGTGCCGCGTTCCTGCCCTTGCTGCACGAGGCGCGGCTGCTCATCGAGCTGAACGGTGCCTGGGGCGCGCTGCGCCTCAACGCCCTGTGCGCCGCGCCTCCCGCGCTTGTGCAGGAGTTCGTCGGGCAGACCTACTTCCACTATATCACGAAGTGTTCCGTGGAGGACTTTTTGTGCTCGCTCATCAGCATCTGCGGGTGTCTGGAGGAGGTGCACGCCAAGGGCATCGTGCACAACGACCTCAAGCTGAACAACATCACCTTCCCCCCACCGGGGGGGGCCCCGCCCACCTTCCCCTCATAGACTTTGGCTGGGGGTGTCACGTGGGGCGCGCCGCACCCTAGGAGGCCTTCCCCACAGTGGACGCCGCTGACATGCACGAACTGTGCTCGGGGTTTGATGACGAGGAAGAGGAAGAAAAGGAGGAGGAGGAGGAGGAGGAGGAGGAGGAGGAGGGGGGAGGAAAAGGGGGAGGGAAAATCAGACAGAGAACTATTCTGGTGGCCCCCGGGGTCGGGCCGGCCCGGCCCCGCGCCCTCGGGTGACGTGTACGTTTGGGGGGGCTCCGGAATATCGGTGACGGACACCCCCCCAAGCCTTCGGGCGGCGCCCCCGATGAGGCGTCTCACGCCCCGCACCCAACGGACCCCCCCAGCCGTCCCGCCCTCATCCACGTGGCCCCCACCCCGCAGAGCTCCCTACACAACCGGCAAGGCCAAACTATGCCCGAGGTTTGATTTTTTGGAGTGGAAGCTTATGACCAAAATGTTGATTTAGGATCACGATTTTACACACCTAAGTAAATAACGCTGTACCCAAAAAACCCCCATTTTGGGAAACTAGGGGGCATTATGTTCCTGCGTTTTCCTTTATTACAGCTTTGTTTTATTTCCTGATGGGTTATTTTCTTTTTTGACATATCCTTATATCATCTTTTGCTATTTTAATTATTATTATTATTATCTTAACATAATTTTCTCATCATCGAAAAATATGATAAAATGAGGCACAACAAAAATATAAAAACTTTATTATATAACCCCGAAAAAGAGAGAGAGAGAGAGAGAGAGAGAAGAGAGAGAGGAGAGAAGAGAGGGGAAGGAAGAGAGAGAGAGAGAAGAGAAGAGAAAGAGAAAGGAAAAAGAAAGAGAAAGAGAAAGAAGGAGAAGAGATGGATGAAAACATTTCAAAGTGGGCTTTCCTTTCACACAATCGGCAAATATCTATCTATCTAAACTGTATAAAATTAAAATGCTTACCATTTATATTTATCTTTTGTCTATGAAGCCTGTTCTATCTATCGAACTTTTAATTCTTCCGTACACACTATCTATTTCCCTTTTTTGGTATCATTTTTTTTCCCATTTCTCTATAGATAACCTATCCAGTATCAGGGAAATAAAAAATTTTGGAAGAAAAAAAAATAAAAATAAAAATAGAAATTTTTCAGTTGTTAAACTATCCTCAAATTTTCATTATTATGTATGGCGAAAATTACTTTTTATCTTTCACATATTATTTGAATGGGGTTTACAATAAAAAACACCTAAAATCTATCTATTTTTTTATTTTAACTAGCAAAAACTGAGACAATTTTTTTTCCATTATTTTTTAATCGCATCCACAAAACACACACACAACCAACCACAACACACACACACACACACCAACCACCCACCCACCCACCCACCCCCCACCCACCCACCCCCCACCCACCCCCCACCCCCCCCCCCACCCACCCACAAAACCCCCCACCCACCCGCACACCCACACCCACACCCACACCCACCCACACCCACACCCAACCCACACACCCAACACACACAAACACACACAACACACACCAGGGTCCCCTCAAACTATATTGCTTTTATCCATTATTTCCTTTTTTGTTTTCTAGATTTTTACTTGCAATTTTTCCGCATCTGATTACCTTGATCACTGTTTGCCAGATGTTCAATATTCGCAATAATCAATGAGATCGATGTATATAGTGAAAAAATAAATCCCCCAAAACTATTGCCCTTTTAGGCTCACGGACCACATATTTAAATACAAAATTTGGGGTTTCCCTATCAAAGCAAAACGCAAAACCTTTTCTATCGCAAATTATTATTCAGTTTTATAGGGGGTTGCAAAAGGATTACAAGGAAAACAAACAGCAAAAACCGATAGGTCCTTACAAGGCTGTTTGCTTTAACTACACTACACTAACTAGATAATAAGAGAGAAAGGATAGGAAAGTAGAAGGCTCCTCCCCCCCACTCACCCCTCCACCCGGGAAGCGGGCCGAAAATGAAGTGATCCCATGCGTATAGAAAAACTGCATGGAATTTGTGAGGAAAGTTGAAAGCTGTAATCTATGGCTAACTACTACTATTTTGTGGGGGTGGGTTTAGTGCTTGATAGATAGGTCATGTTATGTGTGTTTTGTAATGGTGTAAACACAGTGGGAGGTACAAGGGTGGGGGCGGCAGCCTTCCCTGGGGGTTTTTCTTGGGAGGCAGCAAGTCAATCAGGCCCAGCTCCGTTCAATCCACTGCGGATTGTGTATTTTCCCAGTAGGAGGGCCGTACACTTAAATGCCTCCTGCAGCAGTGACCCCTGGTACCTTAAATCCCGATGGTGGTCACTAACTGACAGGACCCTTACTGAACCACAGCCCGTCACAGGCGAGAGTAGTAGTGGTAACCTTTAAACCTCGGGGCTATCTGTGTGTGTTATGAGGTCAAATGTAGTGTTGATGTAGGCTCGGGGTGGAAGTTCAAGGGTGGTGCGGCAGCCTTGCCTGGCGCTTTCCTTGGGAGGCAGCAGTCAATCGGGCCCCCCAGCCCCATTTTCCCAATCCACGCGGTAGGCACTTTCCAAGTAGGACGCCGTGCACTTCAGTGCCCCTGCAGCAGTGACCCCTGGTATATAAATCCCATGGTGGTCGCTAACTGACGGGGCCCTTACTGAACCACAACCCGTCACAGGTCAAAAGTTGTAGTAGTGACCGTTTACTCGGGGCTGTCTGAGACGTGGGGAGGGGTTGTGTAACGCGACTCGCAATATTTTACGCAATGAGAGTAAGCATCAGAGGCCCGCGAGATAAATGTATTATTCCGTGATAAACATGAAAAACCGGGGTTTTGATATGAAATATTTATCAGCGATTTTTTAAATGATTCTATTGTATTTGAGTTTCTACGTCTGAGGGCACCCCTTTCCCATCTTTTACAACAGGGTTTTTGTGAAGAAGTATTTTTGCTTCGTTCGTTACAAACCTTTTTCCTGCTTATTTAAAATCCGTTTTTTTAGTGAACTTGGGGTCTACTAAAAAATTTTTGGGGACTACTTCGTAACCCATTGAAGATTTTAAAAGATTTTTCGATGGGGGTCACCGTTATCCTTTCGTTTTTTTGGGGAAAAATTAATTTCTTTAGCCGTTTTCGTACATTTATTACCTCTAGGTATTTTTTGGTTTTACTCTGCCTGTTTTTTCTATTTTACTATGTCCTTTTTTAAAAATTGGGTGACCAGAACTGCAACAGTTTCTGATGGGGGCGAAAAAGCGAGTTAAAAAGAGTTAGTTCACTTTTTCAGATTTGAAACAAAATTCGTCCAATAAACCAAACCAATTTTTTGCAGTTTTTACTACCTCTTAATTTGGTTTATTCGGTTTGAGTTTCTTTCGGATTATAACCCCCCAATCTTTTTCTTTATCAACTTTTGTTATTTGGGGGAAATCTTTTTAGAGGGGAGGAGGAGGAAGGGGGAGGAGATGAAAAGAGGAGGAGGAGGGGAGGAGGAGGAGGAGGAGGAGGGAGGAGAGGAGGAGGAGGAGGGGGAGGAAAAGGAAATCATAAAAAAACAAATACAGGAGATCTTTTTGGCTACAACGGGGGTTCTGCTAAACTACTTTTCTACTTACTATCAATTTTGAAAGGGGCCCAAGGGAAAAGGATCCAGCCCCAAAGAAGATAGGAACATGGAAGTTTCTTATGGAAATAGGATATAAAATTGCTAACTACTAAACACCATAACACAATCGATGGGGGGACGATATAATACACTTCGCAGGGAAATATAAAAAATCCTTTACTTTACAGTAGGTCTTATTGTTTTCAAATAAAGTCTTGTGATGACTTCAAAAACTTTTGCTGGAACTTGTTCATCGTTCACAACTCTAACTTGAAATAAATTTTTAAAAGAGATTGTATAAAACGAACTCCATTTGTTTTTAAAAACCCATGTTTCTTGTTGCCATGAGAAGAAAGCTCGAATAGGTTTTTCTTTTTAAGACATCAATTCCTTAAGGATCTTAAAAGTTTTTTTTTCAATCCCCCCGGATTCTCGACCTTTAAGGGAAAAAATATTTTCCGCGTCTCTTTCGTAAGGGTGAATTTCACGAGTGTAATCAGATTTTTGCTCTTTTTTGAACTGTTTTAATTTATTTGTCTTTTTTGAAAAAAGGCGACCAGAATTGAACGGCATTTCTAAGTTTGGCCTAAACCCAAAACTGTATAATCGTGCTTCTTTTAGGTTTTTTTTGTTTTAAAATGGCGTTTAAAAACCCCAAAATTGGTTTTTTGCCTTTTACTAGCGCTAAGAATGTGTACTCGTTTTTAAGATCATTAATAAACAATCAAACAATCGGGGGGGATAGCCGGGGGGGGGCCACCCCGCCCACCCTACGGCCATCCCCGGGGGGCACCACGGCGAGTTTTCCCCTGCCTCCTTTTTAAAAAGCAGCTCTCGAAGAAACTCAACTTGCCCCCTTGTGGGGGCCCCCCCGGGCCTCCTCCACGCCGGATTTTCCCCTACAATACAACCCGATGGGAAGGGCGGTTTTTTAGGGTACGGGCCACATGCCCTATACCGAAGTTGGCGCTGACGGGCATGAGGTAATGGCCTCGATTTAGTCTCATGGGGCAATCGCTGATTTGACCGTAAAACATCCCCAACCCATGTTTTGCAAACATTATTACCAAAAGGGTTATTCGTCTCTTCAAATCACTTTAGGCCATGTTCAAACCTAGAGTAAAAAGGGATCACAAGCGACAGTAAATAAAGTGAACTAAATCCCTTTTCCTGCTGTACTTCAGTTAAGACTTATTTTTCATTTGGATATTTTTTTTGAGGTTATAGTTTTTTATATGCATTACTTTACAATTTTCGGGGTAAATTTTTTATGCAATTTATCGCTCCAATCCGATATTTGTCTAGATCACGTTTATGGAGCCTTTTTTCCGTTTTTTCTCCCAAAAAAAGATTTTTAAAAAT
>JACEEZ010024935.1:0-12460 GCA_016584305.1 Chionoecetes opilio
ATAAAAAATGTTTTTTTAATTTTTTGGGGAAAAAAGGGGGCGAGGGGGAAATTAAAATTTTTGGTTTTTAAAAAAAAACTTTGGGGGGGGCCCCCAACCCCCTTCCCCTTTCCTTTGACTGCATTTTCTTTCTGTTTTTTTTTCCCCCTTTGGTTTGGAACCCCTTTTTTTTCCCCCCCCCCGCCCCAGCAGGGAAAAGTTTTAAAGGTGTAGGTGTTGTTTGGTTGGGGGGTTGTTGGTTTTGCATTTTTGGGGTTTTTTAAAAATTTATTATTTTTTTCTCCTACACCCCCCCTATTTTTTTTTCCAGTCTTTTGATAGTCTAAATAACCTGACATGGGTGAGGGCCACACCCGTGTAGGGAACCTGCCTGAAAAGCATTTCCCCCTCCGGGAGGGGGGGTGTCGGGGCCCTTCAAACTGTGGGGTCCCTTTGGGTTGTGGCGGGGGTGTGGGTGCGTGAGGGGGGTGGTTTAAATTTGAGGTTTGGCTTGGCAAATTTTAGACTTTTAAACTCTTTGTAGTTTCTTTTTTCTTTTTCGTTCCAACCCTGTGAGTCCTATAATCTTGGGGCTGGGGGGGTTTCGTTTTCCTTGGGTTTGGGGGTGGTTTTTTCCTTTTTTTGCGGGGTGTTTTTTCCTGCCTTGGGGTGGGGTTTTTTTGCTGTTTGGGGGGTTGGGGGTGCCCTGTTTTTCTTTGTGGGGGGTTTTTCCTTTCCTTTTTCTGTTCGGGTTTTTCCTTTTTTTGGGGCGTGTGGGGGGGGGTGTTTTCTGTTCCTGGGTGTGTGGGGGGTTTTTTTTCCTGTTCCTTGGCGTGTGGGGGTGGTTTTTTTTCCTTTCCCCCGGGCGTGTGTGGGTGGTGTTTTCTTTTCCCTTTGGGGCGTGTGTGGGTGGTGTTTTCCCTGTTCCTTGGCGTGTTGGGGGTTTTTTTCCTTTCCTTGGGTGTGTGGGGGTGGTTTTTCCTGTTCCTTGCGTGGGGGGTGGTTTTTCCTGTTCCCGGGGCGTGTGTGGGGGTGTTTTCCTTTTCCTTGGCGTGTGTGGGTGGGTTTTCCTTTTCTTGGCTGTGTGGGTGGTTTTTTCCCCTTTTTCCTTGGCGGGGTTGGGGGTGGTGTTTTCCGCCCTTGCGTGGGGGTGGGGGTTTTTTTCCTTTCCTTGGCGTGTGGGTGTGTTTTCCGTTCCTTGGCGGGGGGGGTGGGGTTTTCCGCCTTGGCGTGTGTGGGGGGTTTTTTTCCTGTCCTTGGCGGGGGGGGTGGTGTTTTTCCTGTTCCTTGGTTGTGGGTGGTTTTTTTCCTGTTCCTTGGCGTGTGTGGGTGGTGTTTCCTTTCCTTGGCTTTGTGGGGTTCATGTGTTTTAAAAACTACCTCGTGAGGCCACGGCCTCTTGTGGTTTCCTTACTTTTTTTTTTTTTTTTATGTGTGGGGGGGTGGGGCCTACCCTGTCTGGGGGTCCCCCACCCCCTAACACCCAGGAGACACAAAGGGCAGCATCCCGCGGGGCCTCGCAGCTTTACCAACATGTACACTGTACACGGTAAATATGCATTCAACCAATTTTCCCCATTGACAAATACCCCCTACAAAACGGGGGTTCCTGCTCCTCCCCAGACCCCTGCAGTTCCAAACCAAACCTGGGCAGGGATTACGTAACCCTCCTTTGGGTAAAGGGGTGTTCGAACCCCCCTTTTTTTTATTTTTAATTTCCGGGGCTTTTTGTAGGGTTAAAAATACATTTTATGATGAATTGAACGTTCAGGTGCTAAATTAAAACACCCACGTGTATTGATTGTGACGCACTGATTCCCCGTGTACTTACTACACATTGCCACAAAAACACTGAAAGGTGCTTCATATGCAGCAAGCCTTTAAATTAGTACTGTTATGTGAAAATTTAAAGTTTTCATAAAATTTTCATTCACTATCCTGATTTGATAATTGATAAACCTCCCTGTTCTGAAACACTTTTCCCCCCGAAAACCCATTTTTGGGAGAACTGCAGTTTAATACAATACTCCCTTTGACCAATACTTTCCCAAACCCCAAACCCGGACTGGGTTCCCAAACCCAACCTACCTACTAGGCCCCCCGGGGCACACACCCCCCCAGCTAGGAATTTTTTTTTTTTTTTTTTTTTTTTTTTTTTTTTTTTTTTTTTGTGATTTGTGAAAAAAATTATTTAAAAAAATTTGAACCTGCCTAACTTAACGTAACCTTACCTAACCTAACCTTTACCTAAATAAAAATAAAAAAAGTGATTTGCGCCAGAAAAAGTTGCAGATTAATTTAAAAACCCTCAAAAACTTCCAAAAAAAAAGTTTCATCCACCAAAATGAATTTTGTGTCAACTGGAATAATAACCATAATTTTAGATCTATTTTACATGCACAACTTTGCTCCGCAATCATATCACCCAGAGCCTTACTCACAAACATTTTAACATGTGTCAAAGACTACTGTTGCATGTGTGTATGTTTCTCATAAATTGAATGTAAATTGTGATGATTCCTAATGGTGGTGATGGCATTTCAGTTTGACCGATGTTTTCCTGAACACCTGCTGAGGATTACTGAGAGATGCAAGCCCCTGGTGAAGGCGTGGTGAGGGGTGTCCCTGTGAGGAGGGAGGAGGGAGGCCACACTGGTCATCACTGGCCGGGAGGTGACTTCTGATACCTAAGTATTTTTTTTTACTCGTGTTTAATTTTTTTTATTATTATTATTATTATTTTTTTTTTTTACATCATAAAGGACTGGCCAAGGGTAAAATAAAGAGGTAACAAAAAGCCCGCTTAGTTGCCAGTCCCTATAAAGAAGACAGTAAGAGAATAAATAAAAGAGGGTGGGCCAATTTAGATCGGGAGGTGTCTTGTCACTCCTCTCTTCAGCCCCTTGCACACATTTCTAGAGTAGCAAGCCGAGTAGCGCCGAATCCCAAATCGGTGTCTACTCGTGAAGAAAAGGCGACACTGTTTTTTTCGGTAGTTTCTCGGTTACCCAATCACTAATTAGTACGCATTAGTAGGACTTTGCTAAGAGTTTGTACGCATAGTTACGAGTACTTACGAGTGTCTCCATCAATCTGTACGAGTCACTACGAATTGGTAGAAATTTTTTTTTTTTTTTTTTGACTAATTGCTGAGTCGCTAAGAGTTGCTATGAGTCGCTAAGAGTTGCTATGAGTCGTTTACGAGTTGCTATGACATTGCACGAGTTTGCTACGAGTTTGTACGAACCGGTGTCTTGACCTGACAACCTGAACTGATCTGGGAGGGAAATCTTTATCTTGTGTGAGATACAGGGTCATCTGCACCTCACCCCGGGAGGTGGGTACGTCACAAACCCCCGGCTAACACCCGGTACCTATTCACTACTGGGTGGACAGGGGTGCTGGTGTTTTTAAGGAGACCGCCCATTTTTCTCCGCTCCGCCCGTGGATCCAACCCGGGACTTCGCGGTTGTGAACCGAGGCGTGTTAACCACTACACTACGGAGCACTCGTCACTACAAATGAGTCACTACGTCAATACTTGAGTCACTACGAATATGCAAGAGTCGCTACTATAAATGACTAGTCGCTGCGAGTTGATACGAGTATTACGACCCGGCTACGCATTCAAAAGTCGTGATGTTGCGCGGCCCAGATTTTGAACGTGTCCAAAATTTCCAGCCCCTCCCACGCATACCCAAGACATTTCGCGACCCTGCCACGACTCTCACTACTTGCTACGACTTGATGGCGACTATCCACGAGTACCTACGAGTGCGCCCACGTGTTTTCGCGAGTAACGAGTCGCCACAATTCGTCGCGCTATTCTAGACTGTGTGGAAGGGGCTTGACAAATATTTAAGTCGTAGGAAGGTGGGAAAATATAAAATAGAATTGTAATATGATGGTATCAGTGGTGGGTGAAAAAAGTGTTCAGTTATGTTTAGTGCCACATAATTATCTATAATTAATGGACACCTGCTGTTGCTCGAGGATTATTGTTGCTCTATAAATATGTACATTCCTTACATAATCTGAATTCAATAACTGGACTAAGTAATTATTAGATCAAGCAAATAATGTCATTTCTAAAGTTCAGAGATAATCTTGACAGACAATGCATTCTTTGCTAATGTTGTGTGTTTCAGCAGAAAGCATGAGGCAGAAGGGCAAATCAAGAGAGGAGAAGAATCAAGAAGAAATCAAGTTGGTGATGTTTGCTTCCCCATCCAGCCAGCAGACTCGGCCATCACCTCATCACACTCCCGGGTCATCACCATATCACCACCACTAGTACATCATCAGCAAGCCTGATGCAGTACATGTCACCAGGTAGGTTCCTCCACCATACCAAACTCTCTGTTTAAGATGCTCTGCCTGAAAATGTTGAAAGAGTATCATGTTTGACATAAATCAACATGGTAATATTTGTGTGTATGTGTAGGTATGGGCACATTAAGACCTATTATGGGCATACATGCCACACATATTAGGACTACCACGTGTAGGCCTCACGCCTCTTGTAACTTCCTATTTTCTTATGTTCTTATGTTCATATATATCTTGAAATTTAATAAGAAGTGTAGATAACTTAGGCTAAGATAGAAATGCTACATGAAAATATGTAAGTGTGGTGAGAGATGAGTGGGCGCAGGCGTGCGTGTGGCTGTGAATATGTGGCAAAGGAAATTTGCAAATGTATAATTTTGCTTATTTTAAAATTCATACATTTTGTATAATTTACCTTGACATAGAATTCAATCATTCTTATGAAATCTATGACTATTTTCGTAAAATTAGGTTTTGTAGACTTAACAAGTTGTAGAAAAAAATTCAACTTTCATAGAATTATTTAGTGTATTTGAGATGTGCAAGATGCAGGGTGTGCAAGGTCATGGTGTGCATGTACTGCCTCGCACAGGTTTGGTAGGTTAATTAAAAGTGAAGGAATGCACTGTGGAGGGCTGAGGGGTGAAGCACAACACGGCCATCAATGTTTCCCAGGGAGGACCAGTGTTGCAGCATTTATAGTGGTGATAGAGTGTAGAGGACGTCAATGTTTCCCAGGGAGGACCAGTGTTGCAGCATTTATAGTGGTGATAGAGTGTAGAGGACGTCAATGCTTTCCAGGGAGGACCACTGTTGCAGCATTTATAGTGGTGATAGAGTGTAGAGGACGTCAATGCTTTCCAGGAGGACCACTGTTGCAGCATTTTATAGTGGTGATAGAGTGTAGAGGACGTCAATGTTTCCCAGGGAGACCACTGTTGCAGCTTTATAGTGGTGATAGAGTGTAGAGGACATCAATGCTTTCCATGGAGGGCCAGTGTTGCAGCATTTATAGAGGGCTATTTATAGAGTTATTGTGTAAATAGACGGACCAATGGGCCAGCTGGTTAAGGTCATCATCAGCTTTCTGTTTAACGTCAGTTTTTTTTCCAATACGTAATATCTTATGAGGTTAGAGTCACGGTCGATGATGCGCTTCCAACTATCTCTATCCTTTGCCTCAACCTCTTCAATGCCCAATGCTGCCAGATCCTCTTCAACACTCTGCCTCCATGTCTTCCTTGGCCTGCCCGGTGGACGGCGACCTGGCACTTCCACTCCAACAGCTCTCCCAATACCTCACCACCTTCTCTCCTCTACACGTGCCCAAAGCACGTAATCTCCTTACTCCCAGCACTACTCAGCTCCTTCAATCCACATATTCTTGCCACCTCTTTACTGGACACCTCATGTCTCCATGTGATCCCAGTCATATACCAGTACAAGCACATATATGTACATGTATTAGTATGATAAGGCACATCCATGAAGTGCCTCCTTGTAGCTATGCCACCAACCCGGACTGGTAAATCAACATCCTGACTGCACCAGAATAGTGGATTGTCCTTTGTTAAGCATTAGGCCTCTTTCCCATGCTACGGTTTGGCCCCGTGGAGTTTTACGGTCCGGCGCCGTGAAATTCAGTCGACTGAATATTCCTATGGAGGCCTTCACACGTCACGGTCACGGCACATCTATCGGTCTGGCGCCGTATGCACCGGGGCGCCCCACTGGACCGGTCCGGTCCCGTGTCTAGCACGGACCGGATGGGCCAGTGGACTGAGCTTTTAATGGTGTGTTCACACTACCCGCAGTCTCTCGCATATACACGGCTGCCACCGAGGCCCCGGGATATACCAGGCATGTTCCATCGCTTGTGACGAACGTAATTACTCATTTATCAGAAAACTAAATATAGCAATGGAAAGCTATACAATTTGCTTCTTTTGGTATAATCCATGTCAAAAAAAAATTCACAAAATATTATTTGGCGACGAGTTTAACTGAATTCCCTGTTTATGCATATTTCTCATTAGTCTCATAATGGTATTTATTTAGTATGTTTACTGTGTTTTTATGTGCAATCTTATAGAACAAACATTTCTGAAGATAACACTATATCATTTATACTAATAAAAGTATTTGGTAGTGGGCAAATTACAGTCAACCTCGATATAACGGACTAAAGGGGGGGAGGATTGGTCCGTTAAAGCTGATTGTCCGTTTATAGCGAGGGTATTTTCCCAAGGGTGGAAAAATAGATGAAAAAACGGAAAAATTGTGAAATAAATGAGAAATAATCACAAACACAACCAGACTGTGTAGCTATGTTGGGAGGTAAACAGTGACTGGCACTACATGCTGAATTGGTCCGCTCCTACACGTGAAATAAATGAGAAATAATCACAAACACAACCAGACCGTGCAGCTAGTCAAGCTCAAGCTCTAGTGAAAGGTAACAAATTACTACGAGCCAGATTCAGCCGTGGCTTCCAAAGGTATTGCTTATTATCATGACTAATGCTCATTATTTATATGGGCTCGAAGTGAGGCAGAGGGGGCCAAGTGTGTTTACGTCATAGAGGAAGCCTGTGTGAACCTGTTGGCGCACGTAACTCAATTTTTCAATTCGTCCCTTAGCCCCCTCTGCTGCGCGGGGCCTCATATATTGTATGGTTGTGAAGTGCAGTTCTATACACGTGTCACTATTTAGGTCAGTGTAGCACTGCGTGTCACCTTAGATAAGGTGATTTAGGGTGTTGAGGTGACAGGGAGACGTAGCAGCGGCCACGCATAACACTAATAGTCACTATTTTAAATAATACACACCTACCACTAAATCACTAGCAACACAGGCTCCTTCCATGTAATATTATATCTTAATATGTGATACATCAAACTCCTTAAACCAAGCATTCTAAAGTAAAATGAGAAAATAATACAATTAGTTGAGTTGACAATTCAGCGGCGATGAGGTCTGATATGCAAAAAAAAAGTAAAACAAAAAAGTAAAAATTTGTCATGCAAATGGAGTCCGTTGCATCCGAATCCGTACATCGAGGTCCGTTATATCGAGGTTTGACTGTACTCTGGAATGTAAACTTTTCCCCCAGGTTCTTCCCATCACCTTCTGTTGTGACACATCACTGGTGATATGCTTAAGTGTTGGCCACGGTCCGGCACCGGAGGTATCACAGGAGAGAACCGTGAACCTCGGCGCCGGACCGTAAACATCCCCGGGGCCAACCGTAGCGTGTGAAAGAGCCTTGCTGTGCTGGATTAGCTGAGAATGTGGAGCGTTGATATCGTGCTTCTTTGATTGGAACTTTTCTAATCTGATTCTACATGAAGCTTTTTCTTTAGAACTTCCTTAGAGGATAGATCATTTGCCTCTGTCCATACACTCCATCTTACTCCTCCACTCCTCTTAACATCCCATTGCAACACTGTCTTCCCATCACATAATCACATAGGGGCCTTCCCATCACATAAGGGCTTCACTGTCACATCACTGTCTTCCCATCACATAATCACATAGGGGGCCTTCCCATCACATAAGGGGCTTCACTGTCACATCACTATCCTCCCATCACATAATCACATAGGGGACCTTCCCATCACATAAGGGGCTTCACTGTCACATCACTGTCTTCCATCACATAATCACATAGGGGATCTTCCCATCACATAAGGGGCTTCACTGTCACATCACTGTCCTCCCATCACATAATCACATAGGGGGCCTTCCCATCACATAAGGGGCTTCACTGTCACATCACTGTCTTCCCATCACATAATCACAAGGGGAATCTTCCCATCACATAAGGGGCTTCACTGTCACATCACTGTCTCCATCACATAATCACATAGGGGCCTTCCCATCACATAAGGGGCTTCACTGTCACATCACTGTCTTCCCATCACATATACATAGGGGGCCTTCCATCACATAAGGGCTTCACTGTCACATCACTATCCTCCCATCACTAATCACATAGGGATTTCCCATCACATAAGGGGCTTCACTGTCACATCACTGTCCTCCCATCACATAATCACATAGGGGATCTTCCCATCACATAAGGGGCTTCACTATCACATCACTGTCTCCCATCACATAATCACATAAGGGGGTCTTCCCATCACATAAGGGGCTTCACTGTCACATCACTGTCTTCCCATCACATAATCACATAGGGGGCCTTCCCATCACATAAGGGGCTTCACTGTCCCATCACTGTCTTCCCATCATAATCACATAGGGGATCTTCCCATCACATAAGGGGCTTCACTGTCCACTCACTTGTCTTCCCATCACAATCACATAGGGATCTTCCCATCACATAATCACATAGGGGATCTTCCCATCACATAAGGGGCTTCACTATCACATCACTGTCTTCCCATCACATAATCACATAGGGGATCTTTCCATCACATAAGGGCTTCACTATCACATCACTCTTCCCATCACATAATCACATAGGGGCCTTCCCATCACATAAGGGGCTTGACTGTCACATCACTATCCTCCCATCACATAATCACATAGGGGTCTTCCCATCACATAAGGGGCTTCACTATCACATCACTGTCTTCCCATCACATAATCACATAGGGGGCCTTCCTCATACTCCCAAAGTTACTAATACTTTTAATATTATTTACCATTGTCTCTTAAGTACTCGAGCCACCTCAGGATGCTGCATTAAATCCCTTCCTTCATTGCACACACTGTTTCTTCACCTTTAACCCCTTCACACCCAGATCTTTCCTTGGCTATAAAAAAGTCTGTTGTCGAGCCATAAAATTATGAAAAGTAACTGAATATACCAAATTAGTTAGTCCGACAAGGATACTAAACAGGTCATATCTATAAAACATTGCTTATATTCACTAAAATTGTCTAATAGTGGCCAAAATACAGTGGAAATTACGTTCTGGTCTCAAGGGGTTAGCATACATACTAAATCTTCCATAAACTGTAATATCTTTCACTATCCATCCCATGTCTCTTTTTATTGACTGATGTCCCACTGCCTGACTCTCGACCTTTGACCTTCATCACTGTCTGTGTCACACTCGTGTATGTCAGAGTTTGCACTATTATGCCATCATGAAGTGCTGTCTTAATCCCCATACTTACTGGTCTACCTTCATCTTGTCCCGAAGATCCTAGTGCTTGCCTTCCTTATAACACCTCCTGCTCTTACTACCTTCTCCCATGTTTGTATAGGATCAAACCATAGTATTTGATTACTTTATTTCCCTCTTATCATTTTTGTTAATTTTGTTTGATTTTGTATAACTTCTATTGTCTTCGTATTTCAAAATTCAAGTGAAATCACAATTTTGCCTCAAGAAACAATTTATATGTTTTAGTATGGCCCCTGGAAATATATTACATTTTGCTAATTATTAGGGACTAGAAATGTTAGTACGTACAGTCAACCAGTTTTGCCCTGAGTGACCTTTACTATTATATATACTGTCATACACATCACTTCACCACTAAATAGCCAGGCCACCAGTACAGGGAAATGTATATCTTAGCTGAGTGGCCTCCCATCCTTTGTTCAGTTGTTTCCCCCTACAACCAGTTCACCATCTCTATATACACCTGAAGAAAAGTCAATAGCCACATTCTAAGAGATTTTTTTTCTTCTGTCGACTAAATGCTAGTAATTTAGATGTCCCTCAGGATAAATTTCCCCCTTCGAATACAGAATTCCCCCCAGGTTGGAAATACTGTCTTAGCGCATTGTACTCCTTTGCAGAACATGGCTGGATTTTTTAGTTCATTTTTATTCCTTTGCAGAAACATAGCTGGATATTTTTTTAGTTTTCTTTATTCCTTTGCAGAACATAGGTGGATATTTTTTGTTTTTTTATTCCTTTGCAGAACATAGCTGGATTTTTTAGTTCATTTTATTCCTTTGCAGAACATAGCTGGATATTTTTTAGTTTCTTTATCCTTTGCAGAACATGGCTGGATTTTTTTTTCTGCATTCTGGAGTTACTCGTCTGTGTATCAAAGCCTTTATCCAGCACCTCCGCTCAACCTGTCCTGCAGCTGACAAGATTGACGCCTCAAACTACTGTACCAAGAATTGTGCATTGTGGTGCATGCCGCCTTTCCATCTTAGTCACATCACCAATATTATTTACTTTTTCTGCAATTTTAGTGTTTGGTCGTTAATCATGTTTGACATCGAGCAGCACCAGAAAGCATCGGGACACCCTTCATGTCATTATTTATAATTGGCTTTGCACAAAAGTAAGTTGCTTTTGCTTTAGTTTTGCAGTAAGATAACTTGTTTGAAATACTTGAGATATTTTGCTTGAATGCATATTAGTGGTGTTATATTTAATGCATAGACTTATTAAGCTCATAGCACTCTTTCTTGGTACAGTGCCCGGCAGGTTACAGGGCAAGTGACACCAGTATAGTCAGAAATATTTTAGATTTTGTAAACAGGTTGTATTCATACATTTGTATGTGTACTAAGTGTACAATGTTCTCTCGCATTTGGCACATTTGATTTTAGCGACAGGGTTAAATTGTGTCCACAGTTCAAATTTGGCGAATAAATGCACACATTTGGTGTGTAATTTTTAAAGGCTATTTAAAGAATACACAAATTATTTTGCCCACCCTCTCAACCAATAACAAATTATTAAACCTTACCAAACACAATTTGAAGAGAGCGTATATTGATATTCAAAAGCAATATATGAATATACAAATCAGAAAAACCTACATCGTATAGTGCCGAGAGTAGGCACGTAGATTTCATATCGTAATTGGAGCCGTGCTCACCTCCGAAAGGCGATTCAGAAGCCATCACATCAGTAGTTGCTGGTGGGACAACACACCGAACCTCCGTCACGTTCCCATCCGATCTATTTATAATTTCCTTCCTCCAACAATTGCACATCCTTCATTTGATTTAACCACCCTGCTGTAACATCCCGTTCCTCTCCCCTGCCCTCACCGTTTCACTCTTTCGCTCTAACCCCTCCATTTTTTTATGCTTTGCCATAGGACCTCTGATGTCTGGCACATTTACCCTTTTTTGGCATTACAATTAATCAATCTGCTCTTAATGAATGTAGTTTCTGTGCATGCTGCCTACATGCAGAAGCCCTTGGCACACACTCAGGGCAGCCATCTCCACCCTCCCTCTTGCATCAGTTAACGTCTTACATCGGTCATGTCTTACAGGGATACGTAAATCCATCCTCCGGAGCTTAAGGTTTAATCAGTGTCATGCGTTGTGATGTGCCTGGAATCAGCAGCTTTTGGGGTCGAATGTTGAGGGTGTACAGGGCTAGACATAGTACTGGTATTATTTTAGCACCCTATCTCTATTGTTTCTACAAAGCATGAGCTATGTTCTCTTATAGAGGTACACATAATACTAGTGTACATAGTATGATTATGTAAATTAATTTATTGTTATGGTTTTTTTATGCCATATCATTCATGAGTGCAGAGGAGTGCATTCCTGTGCGGGAGTGAGTGGTGTGGGAAGTCACCTCTGTAGACTTTCACCAAATCTTCACCACTGAGTAACGTTTGGTGAGTTATCTGAGTGTGTCTGGATCCCGTGTCACATACCTATAACGTCGCTTGTCACAGTTTATAGATCAAACACAAAAATTTCAAACCCTATGTGAAAATTTGTCAAGTTTTACCTGCACGCAACAAATTGTATTTCTCCCATTAGTTAGTCACTTGTGTTTTTAGGGATTTTACAATAGACAACACTTTTTTGGGCCCAATTATACATGGCAAATACAAGAGAGTACAACTAACCTTACTGATGTGACAGCCAGTTATGTAAACCTTATAGCCACTGTACCAGAAGTGAGTGCGTGTATGATATGGTTATAGTTGATTTTATTCCTCAGGTGTAAAGGCAGAGGAGGATCAGACTATACCTGTGGCGTCCTTGCTACCGGGGTGGGGAGTCACTCTGCAGGGCTGACTACTGCATAGTGCGGCAACTACTTCCCCCTACTAGAGATAGTGTGTGTGTGTGATGCTCTGGGAGGTACGGGGGTCCTGTAGAGGGGCTCGGCTCTCCTCAACCTTGTACCAGCCCTTACTTCCCCAGAGAGAGAGAGAGCAGACGACGAGCGCCTAACC
>JACEEZ010024936.1:0-100355 GCA_016584305.1 Chionoecetes opilio
ACTTACTACTATTTTACTACATATAATAAAAAGTAGTAGCCATTAGTAATAGTTATTTTTTTTTTTTTTTTTTTTTTTTTTAACTACCCCCATCCCTTTTGGAACTGCGGTGAAAAGACAAGTTCTGCCTTTCACACAACAGTCCCCCCCCCCCCCCAAAAAAAAAAAAAAAAAAATATATAATAATATAAAAATAATAATAATTAAAAACGGGAACACTCACTCACCAATGGGTGAAGAGTACAATGATTACACTGGTCAACAAAAAAAAAAAAAAAAGTTCTGGCATGGAATTTAAGAACTGTTTTAGACTAATTTGAGGGTGCTGAATTCAAATCTGATCTTATTTTTTCTCTATCACATCACGTTTTTGCGCTATAGGTATATATTCCATTTTCATGAATTTCAAGAAAAATTTATCCTTCTATTGAGTAGTGTAGCAAAAGGGCCGGATTATATGGTTTATTTTTAATTCAGTCTCCCAATAAACTGGAGAATATCTTCGTTTTCTTTGAACATGCATAACATTCCCATTCTTTATGATACGAAAGTAAACAAACACATTTCAACTTGCACAGCAATCGTCCGCAGGTAGTGTTTTTTTTTGGAATTTTACATTAAATTTGAGTTATTTATTGTATTTCTCCTGTTGTTTTTTTTTTGTGAAACAATGCCTAAGGTGTAGGTGGTTGGGTTTAGAAAATTTCAAGGAACAACTCAGGTAGCTAACAACTCTTTTTCTTTTATTGTCCGCAGTTGGGTGTTGCTGCTCTAACAATGGCCTCTACATCTCACAGAAGAAAGTGCTCAAATGACCCAAAAATATATTTTGCTACATCTGTGGAAGTTTACTTTGAAGACTCAGAGGCGCAACTTTACTGACTTTGTTAAGAGCGTGTATTTTGCGTACTTCAAAGTACCACTTGGAGACCAAGACAAGCATTGGGCTCCTCACAAAGTGTGCAAAACCTGTGTTGGGACTTTGAGATCATGGTCTCAAGGAAAGAAGGCTAAACTTAAGTTTGGGTGCCTAGGGTTTTGGGAGAGATCCAAGCAATCATTTAGATGACTGCTATTTCTGCCTTGTCAATGTAAAAGGTTTCAATAAGAAAAACAAGAAATATTTGCAATCCCAAGTATCCCTTCAGCTATTCGCCCAGTTTTACCATGTGAAGAAATACCTGTACCAAATATTTACTGAGGCTTCAAAAAAATGATGAAACAGATCTCTGCTCACCTGCTCCCACTGAGAAGAAGACACTACAGATATTTTTCAGCCATCTGATGAAGATTGTGACAAACCAATTCTGTTTACTCAGTCTGCTTTGAATGTTTTGGTTTAGAGATCTTTATCTACCAAAAGAGTCTGCTGAACTGTTGTCTTCAAGACTGCAAGAGAATCGAATGCTGAAACCGGCACGGGTGTCTCATTTTATCGTAACAGGGAAGCAGAAACTGCGTAAGTACTTCCATTCAGATGGCCAGCTTGTCTATTGTACGATGTAGAAGGGCTACTTCTTTTTAGGGGACTGCTAGCAATATGATTCAAGGGATTGGAGGCTTTTTATTGACAGTTCCAAAAGAAGTTGGAAATGTGTTCTGTTACACAAGGGAAAAATAAGTTGGCTCTGTACCAATAGGTCATTCTGTAAAACTTAAAGAAGAATATAAACAACATCAAGATTGTCCTAGAGAGGTTGCAATATTATTTTCATGGGTGGTAATTGGTCGATTTGAAAATGGTTAACTTTCTTTTAGGTCAGCAAGGAGGGTACACAAAATACCCCTGTTTTCTGTGTTACTGGGACAGTAGAGCTACAGCAGAGCATTGGGTGAAAAAGAATGGCCTCAGCGACAGAGTTTGGCATCTGGCGATAAGAATGTCATAAATGATCTCTAGTGGATAGGAAAGAAGATTGTCTTTCCTCCCTTGCACATAAAACTTGGATTGATGAAGCAGTTCGTCAAAGCTCTTGATCACAGTGGGGGAATGCTTCAGCTATATATGTTCAACTTTTCTGGTCTTAGTGAAGAGAAGAAAAAGGCTGGAATATTTGATGGACCTCAAATAAGAAACACTAATGAGAGATCCAAAATTTTATCACATCAATAAATGAGACAGAAGAAAGAGCTTGGAATGCATTTTGTAATGTGGTGAAAGAATTTCTAGGGAATAAGAAAGCAGACAACTATAAAGGGAGATTGTGGAAGAGCTACTAATGAGCCTGCGAGATCTTGGATGTAGAATGAGTATCAAGGTTCACTATTTACACAGCATTTGGACAAGTTTCCGGAAAACCCTTTGGGGGATGTGAGCGGGGAAAACAAGGGGACGTTTTCATCAGGACATTAAAACAATGGAAGAACGGTATAAAGGGCCCGGGGGGACTCACATATGATGGCGGATTATTGCTGAGCTTGATGAGAGGACAACCCAGAAGCTGTACAATCAGAGATCAGCCAAGAAAAAAAAAAAATCAAAATAACTGTTTACTTGCTTTGATCTGTGCACCATATATATGTATTGTTTATATTTCTATTTCAATTCTGTCACTATATTTGATTTACTTGTACATGGACTTCGTAATCTTTGTAATTCCCTTTTGATTAAGAATATACAAAATGTATTACTAAAAATCACGTGTTTTTATCTTGAAACCTTCGATTTTATAGGCTGATGAGTCATTTTCATCAAAAAATTTAAAAATGCATATCCCGAAATCCTGATGTGATAGACAAAAATTGAGTTCTAATTCGTAATCAGCAGCCCAAATTCAGTTAGAATTGTTTTAAAACCTTTGGCCAGAAATTAATCTGTTGACCAGTTTATCCATTTTCCTTTCGCAAGTCTTGAGAGGTTCAGTCGTCATCAGCAAGGGTTTTGTAGGGACAGGAGGTCCCGAAGATACGATTCATTCGGTATACGAGAATCCGATGATACGAGAAAGTGTAAAATTTTTGTCTATTTTCAATATACGAGATCGAAAATCCAATGATACGACATTCAAACTAGAGTGAGTAAAATTATCAAGCTCAATATGCGCGCCCTACCACTCCGTCTGGACAAAGGGGGATTTGGTTGACCCCAGTGAGGTCACCCCTAGCAAGCCATGACCTGAAGGTAATTAAGCATATGGTGCGGCTTGACATTTAGGGGTAATTAGCAGGTGTGCGGCCCCAACCTTGGGACCGCAGTCAGGTCACCCCTAGCAAGGCATGACCTGAAGGGTAATTAAGCATATGGTGCGGCCTGACATTTAGGGGTAATTAGGGAGGGGTGCGGCCCCAACCTTGGGACCGCAGTTCAGGTCACCCCTAGCAAGGCGTGACCTGAAGGGTAATTAAGCATATGGCGCGGCCTGACCTTTAGGGGTAATTAGCAGGTGTGCGGCCCCAACCTTGGGACCCCTACACTACCTTCTCTTGTATCACGCGGCGTCCCCTACATTACAACGTCTTTTTTGCTTGTTATGCATGTTTTATGTTTAATTAATGTGCAGTTATGTTATTTTGTGTGCTATTTTCTCTTTCAGAATGGTTTTTCTACAGAACAGGTAGTACAGTGTGGGTAATATAGACGCTGTGTGTTTGTTGTGTTTGCTATAGTTTATTTTAGCTGGAAAAACTTTTTTTTTTTTTTTTTTTTTAATTGATGGTCCTGGAACCAAACCTATATTTTACCATTAGTTATGTGTTTCGTTATACGAGATTTAGCTTTACGAGTATGCCAGGTGGAACCTAACTGCTCGTATCTTCGGAACCTCCCTGTATCCGTTAGGCGTCACATTATCAGAGGGGAGGGGGGGCTCTGATTGGCCGAAGCCCTCCCGCCTGGAGTGAGCCGCCCATCTTATACGGGAAATTTGCCCGAGAACATTTTCCGAATTATAACGGCTACTCATCCTGGGATGGGCAGCCCTTCTAACACGGAATATTTGCTCGCGCGTGTTACGCCTGCCTCGTGGCGACTAGACATAATATTTATTTTCTCCTTGTATAGATGTTCGACCTTACTGACGGGACACTCATCCACTCCCGGGCGAAAGTTAAGACCTCAATAGAGTGCTATACACAGTTATCTCGGTTTTGGCCGGGGTGGCGCGAGCGGACCTTCTAATGCGGGACGCCTCAGAGAGAGAGAGAGAGCGAGCGAGCGAGCGAGCGAGAGAGAGAGAGAGGAGAGAGAAGAGAGGAAGGAGAGAGAGAGAGAGAGGAGAAGAGAGAGAGAGAGAGAGAGGAGAGAGAGAGAGAGAGGAAGAGGAGAGCGAGAGCGAGAGCGAGAGCGAGAGCGAGAGAGAGAGAGAGAGAGAGAGAGAGAGAGAGAATCAGAAATGTTATTCCCTACACGAGTGGCTTGTACACAATAGAAGCCTGGCACTCATCACTATTATAAGAGCTGGACACCCACACCACCACAGATATATATACAAATGCAACAACAACAAAAAGTGCAATGTCATGCATTTTATTGTTCTGGCAGTACAATGAAAATGTAGATAAATTGATACAAAATTAAAGAAACATTATTACTACATAAGAAAAAATATGCATTTCTAATAAGGCACATCAGGACATACTTTGCAGAAAATCTATTTCACACAAAATAAAAATTGCAAAGCCGTACATTAAAAATTTGAATTATCAATTAAGGAAATGTGGAGAGCGTTTATCTTACTTCAGATAAGCTCTTATTAACTAATTATTGCTTCTTACACAAGCAAATTAATAATAACTAACATTATAATCTCCTGTGGAATAAACGCCATGCTTTTTTCTGCCTGAAAAATAATGAAAAATTATTTTCAATTTATACCATAATTTTTCAAATGAAATATAACATGGTTTATTGCAGCTGAGAAATAGTCTAGAAGATATCACTTAAAAATTAACTCAGTAAAGTAAAATTCACAGCCTCAGAGCCTAATTGTGGGAGAGTTTTGGGTACTCGTTGGGCATGAGGTCAAACTTGCGGCAGTTGGGGCAGTTGGACTGTATCTTGAACCAGTCCTTGATGCAGAGGTCATGGAAGGTGTGTTGGCATGCCAGGGTCTGGCTGGGGCTGCTGTTCAGAGGTTCCAGGCAGATGGAACATGAATCCTCTTTTACAACTTCCTCTTTGTTGGGCCCCTGCCACACAGGCTCTGTCTTGGCTCCTGAGCCTTGGGTGACGCCAGCCCACGGCGCCACGGTGGCTGCCCTGGCGCCGGGCCGGCGGGAACGCAGCTGCTCCCTCACACGCTCCACAATCTTGTCTGTGGGCAACCCTGACAGGCTGTTGTTGTTCTGCATGCAAACCTCTTGCAGGGCAGTGCAGATGTCAAGTCTGTGCAATGAGTTAAGACTCTTTAATTTGATTTCTGCCCAAAGGCTTACACAATGAACAGGACACTGTACAAAGAGTACTATGGTTAAAGAATGCAAGATTTTGTGGGATACACATAAACCTTATAATGTGCAATGCTGTCTAGGTTAAAAGATGATGGTGAACACAAAGTTGATTACTCTTATAAGCCTTGAGGCATGACGGGGTTGGTTACAAAATGCAACCAAGTCAAAGTCAATCATTTACTGACAGAATGTTGTTTGGTAAAAAATATTATACTTCAAAAATGAACCTGATGACTACAAAACAAGATGCAATCCTCAAGAGAACCATGAGGCCTTAACAGGCCTTGTGACATGCTGTGACAGGTAACAAAGACCTGCCTTCAAACACAATGATAGAGATGACATTCAAAGCACAGATGTCATAGGGGAGAAAAGTTCCCTATCAAAGTTGAGCAAAGCACAAGCACATCATTACAGTGAAAAGTTTCCCCTTCACATCCCAATAGAAATGTTCTTTCACAATGTAACGCGAGAAAATGGGTTAATCCTGTGACTCACGATTGACCAAGAGTTTACATGGAGTGGTGAGAGTAAAGTAATACATATATAGCTAGTAATTAAATGCTCACAATTTTTCTTCACTCCTCAGTCCCTAATCATTTAGATATAGGTTTCCGGCAATATTTTATACCCGTGGTCGCCAGTGACGTCACGGCAAGAAGGCGAGGCAGGGAAAAAGTACACGAGCTCTCTCTGTCTCTTGCCAAGCCTTGTCGAGAACACACGCTCGGAGAGAGTCGTGTCTTACAACCCTTTTCGAAGGTAGGTGTGTGGCGGTGCACTTATGAGGATGTATAGGGCATTGATTAGTTCTTGATCTTAAATTACATGACTTGTAATTGGGGGTTATGTGTATTTTCGAAGGGTCTGAAGCTGGGAACAGTGAGCTGAGCTGAGCTGAGCTGAGCTGAGCTGAGCTGAGCTGAGCTGAGCTGAGTGGGTGGTCCCCTGAGTGGCCCACGTGTGTGCTGATGGCGATGGTTGTGTTGCTGAGCTGTGCGGAGTGGGTGCCTGCTGAGACACCAGTATATATAGCTAAGGTCCTATACCTGCTCCCCAGAGTGTTTTAGATAGATAGATATAGTACCTAGTAACTCAACAGTAGGAACCTTTTGTGTGTTAAGCCAGGAGGAGTAATTAGGCGTTTCGTTCAACTATATGATGTGAAGTATAGTTTTCTGTGGTAAACCATTAGCCATTTAGAACTGGGATGTGATTACTGTTCGAGTATAAAGAAACCCTGTTAACAAGTCGTTTATTAAGTCCCAGGTATCCTCATATATTCTCTAAATCTTTAATTTTTTTTCCCACTTATTGTGGGTGGTGGCAGCGTAATTGCCAGGTTTGTGGAGCCCTTCAAGTTAACATCAAGCTATAAGGGGGGCGCTACAACAACACTTACGAGGAGAATTCCTTGCTGAAGCGGTGCTTGCACACCTCGATGAGCCTGGTGTAAGATGACTTCGCGGGCATGGCACTCTCCTCCTTCACAGCACTGGCCTGACCCCGTCTGTGGTGGTGATAAGTTAAGATGTAGCGAGGCACTGGCCTGACCCCTCTGTGGTGGTGATAAGTTAAGATGTAGCGAGGTACTGGTCTGACCCCTCTGTGGTGGTGATAAGTTAAGATGTAGCGAGGCACTGGCCTGACCCCCTCTGTGGTGGTGATAAGTTAAGATGTAGCGAGGCACTGGCCTGACCCCCTCTGTGGTGGTGATAAGTTAAGATGTAGCGAGGCACTGGCCTGACCCCCTCTGTGGTGGTGATAAGTTAAGATGTAGCGAGGCACTGGCCTGACCCCCTCTGTGGTGGTGATAAGTTAAGATGTAGCGAGGCACAGGGTTGACTGATGGAGTAGCTAGCAATTAGGAACTTAAACGCTGATTTGTAATAAACCTAGGACTGAAACTCTAGCACGGGGATGAAGCAGCACTCACGTCTTTGAGGCGCTGGGCACCACCTTGGCCTGGGGGCACACAAGCTTGGGGGGCGGCGGGCCGATGGATCCCCCGGCGTTGTTGGTGGGGAGAAGCCTCTGTGCAGGAAAGAAAGATGACAAGATTCTATTTCATGAAAAGTAATCTGGCCTTTCAGATGAGGTAGAGGTATCTGCTGCCACTATAATCTTAAGTTAGGAAAGAAAAACTGAAAACATTAATCAATTCATCAAAACAAAACAAAACACAAACATGTCATAACGATGGCAGAACTTATAACAAAACAAAACTCAAAATATAACATCTACCAGAAGCTACAGGATAATGTGATGGCTGAGTGTTGGTGATCTGACTTCATGGAGGGCACCTTAAAATCTGGTGACATGCATTACCGTGTTCCCACTGTTATGATCACCACCAGGAACAGAGGAGCGAGTTTGTAGTTTCCATCACTCAGTACTGTAAACATTATCCATGAGTAAGCTTAAAGCACAGGAACCAGTCAGGGATCAAGACACTTCCTGTAGTGAATCAATACAAGAGTCAAGTCCATCCTAAGACCACGAGGATGAGGCTGGACGACAGGTAATGGTTCTGCTGCACTATTACTACACTAAGTTATGACAGTGTTAATTATGCTGCTATCATGCCATGGGTTCACACACACACACACACACACACACACACACACACACACACACACACAACAAGGCCTTGCTGTATGTGTGGTCCCAGACTGGTGTTCAGCCCACCCTCCCAACACCCTGACCGCCGGTGGACGGAACACCATGACAGTAACTGTTTCTCCTCTCGGTCTAACATGTCCATGATAGACCGATTTTCTATCCTAAACACTCAAATGTATCAATTTCTAAACAGTACTGAAAAACACACACACATACATGTTAGGCATTTCCTTCTTAATCTCCTGTATCTCCTGTGCTAAGTGGGAAAAACGCATCAAAGATGACGGTTTTCCTAATCACTGCCAGGTAAGGGCGTGATTATCGTCATGTTTACATTAACCTGTACAGCAGCAGCAGAAAGTACTCCTACTCCCCTTGCGTCGGCTGATTTTTTTTCTTTTTTTCAGAAATGGGGTTACAGTAAAAGCCTTATAACTCGGCACTGTATAACTCGGAATTTTATATAACTCTGCATGGCAAAGACAAGTTTCTTTTTTTTTTCTCACCCATATCAGAGGAGGACATTGCATAACTGGGCACAATGAATAACTCGGCAAAGGCCAGAGCCCCTATCGTGCCGAGTTATAAGGCTTTTACTGTATATCAACATCTAATAAGAGTAAAACATAAAAGTAGTAATCACCGACCCATATATTTTATGCTTCTGACCATCACAAAGGATTTTTTAGAAAGGATTTTGTTGAGAATGGACAGTATCCGAGCCTAGAGCTGATTATTATGGGGGGGGGGGGGGGGGGGGGGGGGACAGAATCAGAGCAATTCTGGCTTTACGTATCTGTCCATATTCTTCACGTCTCTCAAGTTGAAGACATGGTAGTTCAATATTTGGCCTGTACAATATTGGTTACATATTTCATGATTGTTTGGCCCACAGCCCTGAAGCGCAGCCTTTCTCACGTTGCCGCCTAGCATAGGTCTAAAGACTGAAATCAAGCGGTGCCAACTTTATTTCAAGTAATACTGTAATTTACCATCACCACCTCAGCCATCCCTCTACTACAACCCCACCATCCTCTACCACCACACTACTACATGCCTGAAATCCGTGAACATCAACTACAACTCATACCTGAGATAGGTAAAAAAGGTGTATTTGAAGCGAGTAGCGAGCGAGCGAGCGAAGAGTAGAGAGAGAGAGAGAGTGAGAGAGAAGAGAGAGAGAGAGAGAGAGAAGAGAGAGAGATTGAGAGAGAGAGACGAGAGAGAGAGAGAGAGAGACGAGAGCGAGAGCGAGAGCGCGAGAGCGTAGAGCGAGAGCGAGAGAGAGAGGAGAGAAGAGAGAGAGAGAGAGCGAATCAGAAATGTTATTCCCTACACGAGGGTTGTACACAAGTAGAAGCCTGGCACTCATCACTATTATAAGAGCTGGACACCCACACCACCACAAGATATATATACAAATGCAACAACAACAAAAAGTTGCAATGTCATGCATTTTATTGTTCTGGCAGTACAATGAAAAATGTAGATTAAATTGATACAAAATTAAAGAAAATTATTACTACATAAGAAAAAAGATGCATTCGATAAAGGGCACATCAGGACATACTTGCAGAAAATCTATTCACACAAAATAAAAATTGCCCCCCCCCCCAAAGCCGTACATTAAAAATTTGAATCTATCACTTAAGAAAAATGTGGAGAGCGTTTTATCTTACTTTCAGATAAGCTCTTATTAACTAATTATGCTTCCTTACACAAGCAAATTAAAATAACTAACATTCGAAATATCCTGTGGATATAAACGCCATGCTTTTTTCTGCCGAAAAATAATGAAAAATAGTTTCAATTTATACCATAATTTTTCCAAATGAAATATAACATGGTTTATTTGAGTGAGAAATAGTCTAGAAGATATCACTTAAAAATTAACTCAGTAAGTAAAATTCACAAGGCCTGCAGAGCCTAATTGTGGAGAGTTTGGGTACTCGTTGGGCACGAGGCAAACTTGCGGCAGTTGGGGCAGTTGGACTGTTATCTGAACCAGTCGTGATGCACGAGGTTCATGGAAAGTGTGTCTTCGGCATGCCAGGGTATGGCGGGGGCTGTGTTCAGAGGTTCCAGGCAGATGGAACATTTGAATCCTCCTTTTACAACTTCCTTCTTTGTTGGTGCCCCTGCCACACAGGCTCTGTCTTGGCTCCTGGCGCCACTGGGTGAAGCCAGCCCACGGCGCCACGGTGGCTTGCCCTGGAGCCGGGGGCGGGAACGCAGCTGACTCCCTCACACGCCACCAATATTGTTCGTGGGGGCAACCCTACTAGGCTGTTGTTGTTCTGCAGCAAAACCTCCCCCCCCCCAAAACCCCCCCCCACCCCCATCTTGCAGGGCAGTTGCAGATGTAAGTCGTGCAATGAGTTAAGACTCTTTAATTGATTCTGCCAAAGGCTTACACAATGAAACAGGACACTGTACAAAGAGTACTATGGTTAAACGAATGCAAGATTTTGTGGGATACACATAAACCTTCGAGAAGTGTTGCAATGCTGTCTAGCGTTAAAAGATGATGGTGAACCACAAGTTGATTATTTATAAGCCTTGAGGCATGACGGGGTGGTTACAAAATGCAACCCAAGTCAAAGTCAATATTTTACTGACAGAATGTTGTTTTAAAAAAAATATTATACTTCAAAAAATGAACTGATGACTACAAAACAGATGCAATCCTCAAGAGAACATGAGGCCTTACAGGCCTTGTGACGATGCTGTGACAGGTAACAAAGACCTGCCTTCAAACACAATGAAGAGATGACATTCAAAGCACGATGTCATAGGGGAGAAAAGTTCCCTATCAAAGTGAGCAAAGCACAAGACATCATTACAGTGAAAGTTTTCCCCTCACATCACAATAGAAATGTTCTTTCACAATGTAACGCTTGAGAAAAATGGGTTAATCCTGTGACTCACGATTGACAAGAGTTTACATTGAGTGGTGAGAGTAAAAGTAATACATTAATATAGCTAGTAATTAAATGCTCACAATTTTTCTTCCACTCCTCAGTCCCTAATCATCTTAGATATAGGTTTCCGGCAATATTTTATACCCGTGGTCGCCCAGGTGACTCACGGCAAGAAGGCGAGGGGCAGGGAAAAAGTACACGAGCTCTCTCTGTTCCTCTTGCCAAGCCTTGTCGAGACACACCCGCTCGGAGAGAGTAGGTCTTACAAACCCTTTTCGAAGGGAGGTCTGTGTGTCGGTGCAATTATGAGGATGTATAGGCTATGATTAGTTCTTGATCTTAAATTACATGACTTGTAATTGGGGGTTATGTGTATTTTCGAAGGGTCTGAAGGCTGGAGAACGTGAGCTTGAGGCTGAGCTGAGCTGAGCTGAGCTGAGCTGAGCTGAGCTGAGCTAGCGTGGGGTGGTACCCTGAGTGCGCCCACGTTGGCCTGTGTGCTTGAGGGCGATGGTTGTGTTGCTGAGCTGTGCGGAGCCTACGTGGGGGGCCTGCTGAGACACCAGTATATATAGCTAAGGTCTATACCTGCTCCCCAGAGTGTTTTATATAGATAGATATAGTACCTAGTAAACAACAGTAGGAACCGTTTGTGTGTTAAGCCAGGAGGAGTAATTAGGGTTTCGTTCAACTACTATGATGTGAAGTAGAGTTTTTCTGTGGTAAACATTAGGCCATTTAGAAACTGGGATGTGATTACTGTCGAAGTATAAGCACCCTGTTAACAAGTCGTTTATTAAGTCCCAGGTATCCTTCATATATTCGTCTCAAATCTTTAATTTTTTTCCCACTTATTGTGGGGTGGTGCAGCGTAATTGGCCAGGTTTTGTGGAGCCCTCAAAGTTAACACAAGCTATAAGGGGGGCGCTACAACACACTACGAGGAGAATTCCTTGCTGAAGCGGGGCTTGCACACCTGATGAGCCTGGTGTAGAGACTTCGCGGGCATGGCACTTGTCCTCCTTCACAGCACGGCCTGACCCCGTCTGTGTTGGTGATAAAGGTAAGATGTAGCGAGGGCACGGCCTGACCCCTCTGTTGGTGGTGATAAGTTAAGACGTGCGAGGAGGTACTGGTTGATCCCTCTGGGTGGTGATAAGTTAAGATGTAGCGAGGGCACTGGCTGACCCCTCTGTGGTGGTGATAAGTTAAGATGTAGCGAGGCACTGGCCCTGACCACCTCTGTGGTGGTGATAAGTTAAGATGTAGCGAGTGGTGGGCACTGGCCTGACCCCCTTTGTGGTGGTGATAAGTTAAGATGTAAGCGAGGCACTGGCCTGACCCCCTCTGTGGTGGTGATAATTAAGATGTAGCGAGGCACGGGTTGACTGATGGTTAGTACGCTACAATTAGGAACTTAAACGCGATTTGTAATAAATAGGACTGAAACTCTAGCCCGGGGATGAAGCAGCACTTCACGTCTTTGAGGCGCTGGGGCACCACCTTGGCCTGGGGGCAACCCAAAAAAAAAAAAAAACAAAAAAAGGCGCTTGGGGGGCGGCGGGCCGATGGATCCCCCGGCGTTGTTGGTGGGGAGAAGCTCTGTGCAGGAAAGAAATGATGACAAGATTCTATTTCATGAAAAGTAATCTGGCCTTTCAGATGAGGTAGAGGTATCTGTGCCACTAAATCTTAAGTTCAGGAAAGAAAAACTGAATGAAAACATAATCAATCATCAAAACAAACAACAACACAAAATGTCATAACGATGGCAGAACTTATAACAAAACAAACTCAAAATATAACATCTACCAGAAGCTACAGGATAATGTGATGGCTGAGTGTTGGTGATTGACGTCATGGAGGCACCTTAAAATCTGGTGACATGCCTTACCTGTTCCCACTGTTATGATCACCACAGGAACAGAGGGAGCGAGTTTGTAGGTTCATCACTCAGGTAGTAAACATTAATCATGAGTAAGCTTAAAGCACAGGAAACCAGTCAGGGATCAAGACACTTCCTGTAGTGAATCCCTAATACAAGAGTCAAGTCCATTTCCTAGAACACGAGGATGGGCTGGACGACCGGTATGGTTCTGCTGCACTATTACTACATAAGTTATGACAGTGTTAATTATGCTGCTATCATCTGCCATGGGTTCACACACAACACACAACACACACACACCACACACACACACACACACACACAAGGCCTTGCTGTATGTGTGGTCCCAGACTGGTGTTCAGCCCACCCTCCCAACACCTGACCGCCGGGGGACGGGAAACACCATGACAGTAACTGTTTCTCCTCTCGGTCAACATGTCCATGATAGACCGATTTTCTATCCTAAACACTCAAAATGTATCAATTTTCTAAACAGTATGAAAAACACACACACATACATGTTAGGCATTCCTTCTTAATCCCTGTATCTCCTGTGCGAAGTGGAAAAAAACGCATCAAAAGATGACGGGTTTTTTTTTTTGTTTTTTCCTAATCAATGCCAGTAAGGGCGTCATTATCGTCATGTTTAATTACCCTGTTACAGCAGCAGCAGAAAGTACTCCTACCTCCCTTGCGTCGGCTGATTTTTTTTCTTTTTTAGAAATGGGGTTACAGAAAAGCCTTATAAACTCGGCACTGTATAACTCGGACTTTTATATAACTTGCATGGCAAAGACAAGTTGCTTTTTTTTTCTCACCCATATCAGAGGAGGACATTGCATAACTGGCACAATGATAAACTCGGCAAAGGCAAGCCCCCTATCGTGCGAGTTATAAGGCTTTATTTTACTGTATATCAACATCTATAAGAGTAAAAACATAAAAGTAGTAATCACCGACCCATATATTTATGTTCTGACCATCACACAGGATTTTTAGAAAGGATTTGTTGAGAATGGCGTATCCGCGCCTAGAGCGATTTATTATGGGGGGGGGGGGGGGGGGGGGGGACAGAATCAGAGCAATTCTGCTTTACGTTATCTGTCCACTATTTATTTCACGTTCTCTCAAGTTGAAGACAGGGTAGTTCAATATTTTGGCCGTACAATATTGGTTACATATTTCATGATGTTTGGACCACAGCCTGAAGCGCAGCCTTTTCTCACGTTGCCGCCTAGATAGGTCTAAAGGGACTGAAATCAAGCGGTGCCAACTTTATTTTCAGTAATACTGTAATTTCTACCATCACCACCTCAGCATCCCCTCTACACACCCCACCATCCCTTCTACCACCACACTACTACATGCCTGAAATCCGGTGAACATCAACTACAACCATACCTGAGATAGGTAAAAAAATGGTGTATCTACGTTGTGTGAAGCTTGCAGTCCCCCCATTTTATTTTATCACGAGCCGCCACTGCTGACAGTGACAAGACCACAACTGTCAGACCTGTGCCAGGATACAAGTATTGACAGGTCTGTTTGGTGGGAAAGTAAACACACAGTCTGCACACAAAAACTGCATAAAAATAAATAAATCAATAAAATAATAAAGTCAGTAAATAAAGAAACGCTAAGAAAACAGAAAGCACTAATGCATTGCTCACACATGAAAATAATCATTGATAAAGATAGAAAATCCATTCATTCAAAATGCCATGAGCACAAACATGAAAGCCCCAATACAACAAAACACATGCCTGCTGTAGCTAGATATAAAAGCAGACAAAAGAAACAAATAACTATCAACAAACACATGGGCTGCAACAGAGGGCAGATAGTATTATGAAGAAAAAAAATAAGGAATCCAGTGATAGTAATGATTTGTTTGTAGTGTTGTGCAAGCGTGTGACTCTACCTGGCTGTGGGACATAGGGTCTGGGCCAAGCCTTGGTTGTCCCACCTTCATAACCTGGCTGTGGGACACAGGGTCTGGGCCAAGCCTTGGTTGTCCCACCTTCATAACCTGGCTGTGGGACACAGGGTCTGGGCCAAGCCTTTGTTGTCCCACCTTCATAACCTGACTGTGGGACACAGGGTCTGGGCCAAGCCTTTGTTGTCCCACATTCATACACCTGAATGTTCGCCACAGGGTCTGGGCCAAGCCTTTGTTGTCCCACCTCATAACTGGCTGTGGGACACAGTGTCTGGGCCAAGCCTTTGGTGTCCCCCTCATAACCTGGGCTGTGGGACCAGGGTCTGGGCCAAGCCTTGGTTGTCCCACCTTCATAACCTGGCTGTGGGACACAGGGTCTGGCCAAGCCGTGGTTGTCCCACCTTTCATAACTGACTGTGGGACACAGGGTCGGGCCAAGCCTTTGTTGTCCCACTCATACCTGAACTGTGGAACAGGGTTCTGGGGGCCAAGCCCTTGGTTGTCCAACCTTCATAACCGGCTGTGGGACACGAGGGTCTGGGCCACAGCCTTTGTTGTCCCACCTTCATAACCTGGCTGTGGGACACAGGGTCTGGGGCCAAGCCTTTGTTGTCCCACATTCATAACTGCTGTGGGACACAGGGTCTGGGCCAAGCCTTGGTTGTCCCAAACTTCATAACCTGGCTGTGGGACAACAGGGTCTGGGCAAATCATCTTTGTTGGTCCCACCTTCAAACCTGATGGGGACACGGGTCTGGGCCAAGCCTTGGTGTCCCACCCTTCATAACCGGACTGTGGACCACAGGGTCGGGGCCAAGCTTTTGTTGTCCCACCTTCATAACTGGCTGTGGACACAGGGTCTGGGCCAAGCCTGGTTGTCCCACACTTCATAACCTGGCTGTGGGAACAGGGTCTGGGCCAAGACTTTGTTGTCCACCTCTCATAACATGGATGTGGGACCACAGGGTTCTGGGCCAAAGCCTTTGTGTCCCACATTCATAACGGCTGGGGAACAGGGTCTGGGCCAGCATTTGTTGTCCCACTTTCATAACGTGGCTGTGGACAACAGGTTTGTGTTTTTATTATTACTTTTTTCTTTCTGGCATTTTTTTTTATCTTCTTTATTTTCTGTTCTTTTTTTTTTTTTTTCTTTTTCTTATTTTACCTACTTCCTTCTTTTTTATCTTGTATTATCTATTTTCCTTTATATCTTTTATTTTCTTTTCCGCCGTTTTTTTTTTCTTGTTTTTTCTTAACTTTTCTGTTTTATCTTTTTTAATTTTTTTTTTCTCTTTCCTCCTTATTCGCTACTTTTTTTGTACTTCTCTTTTACCGTTTTTCTTTATTATTTTCTGGGCCAAAGGCCTTGGTTTGTACCACCTTAAACTGGTTGTGGGACATAGGGTTTCTGGGCCAAGCCTTTGTTGTCCACCTTCATACCCTGGATGTCGGGACACAGGGTCTGGGCCAACGCCTTAGTTGCCAACTTCATAACCTGGCTGTGGGACACAGGTCTGTCCCCCCCCCCTCCCTTCCCCCCCCGGGGGACCAAGCCTTTGTTGTCCCACCTTCATACCTGCTGTTGGGACACAGGGTCTGGGCAAGCCTTTGTCTGTCCCACCTTCCTAACTGGCGTTGGGGACACAGGGTTGGGCCAAGCCTTGGTTGTCCCACCTTTCCTTAACCTGAGTGTGGGACACAGGGTCTGGGCCAAGCCTTTGTTGTCCCACCTTCATACCTGGCTGGTGGGACACGGGTCTGGGCCAAGCCTTTGTTGTCCCACCTTCATAAACCTGGCTGTGGGACACAGGGTCTGGGCCAAGCTTTGTTTGTCACAACTTCATAACCTGGCTGTGGGAAATAGGTTGGGCCAAGCCTTTGTTGTCCCACCTCTAACCTGGCTGTGGGACACAGGGGTCTGGGCCCAGCCTTTGTTGTCCCACCCTTCATAACCTGGGGCTGTGGGGACATAGGTCTGGGCCAAGCCTTTGTTGTCCCACCTTCATAACCCGCGTGGGACACAGGGTTCTGGCCAAGCCTTTGTTGTCACACCTTCATAACATGCTGTGGGGACATAGGGTTCTGGGCCAAGCCTTTGTTGTCCCACCTTCATAACCTGGCTGTGGGGAACCACAGGGTCTGGGCCAAGCCTTGGTGTCCCACCTTCTAACCGGCTGTGGGACACAGGGTCTGGGCCAAGCTTGGTTGTCCCACCTTCATAACCTGGCTGTGGGACACAGGATAGGGGCCAAGCCTTTGTTGCCCCACCTCATAACCTGGCGTGGGAACAGGGTCTGGGCCAAGCCTTTGTTGTCCCACTTTCATAACCGGCTGTGGGGACACAGGGTCTGGGCAAGCCTTGGTTTTTTTTGGGGTGTTTGCCCCACCTTCAAACCTGGCTGTTGGGACACAGGGTCTGGGCCAAGCCTTTGTTGTCCCACCTTCATAACCTGGCGGTGGACACAGGGTCTGGGGCCAAGCCTTTGTGTCCCACCTTCAAACCTGGCTGTGGTGACACAGGGTCTGGGCCAAAGCCTTGGTTGCCCACTCATAAATGGCTGTGGGACAACAGGGTCTTGGCCAAGCCTTGGTTGTACCACCTTCAAACATGGCTGTGGGACACAGGGATATGGGCCACGCTTTGTTGTCCCACCATCATAACCTGGCTGTGCGGACACAGGGTCTGGGCCAAAGCCTTGGTTGTCCCACCTTCCATAAACTGGTTGTGGGACAAAGGGTTCTGCGGCCAAGCCCTTTGTTGTCCCACCTTCATAACCTGGCTGTGGGACACAGGGTCTGGGCCAAGCCTGGTTGTCCACCTTCATAACCTGGTTGTGGAACGGGTCTGGGCCAAGCCTGGTTGTCCACCTTCATAACCTGGCTGGGGACACAAGGTCTGGGCCACGCCTTGGTTGTCCCACCTCATAACTGGATGTGGGACACAGGGTCTGGGCCAAGCCTTTGTGTCCCACCTTCAGACCTGGCTGTGGGACACAGGTCTGGCCTCCCTTCGGCCAAGCCTTGGTTGTCCCACCTTCATAACCGGGCGGTGGGACACAGGTCTGGCCCCCCCCCCCCCCCCACCCCACCCCCCCCCCTCCCCCCCCCGGGGCCAAGCCTTGGTTGTCCCACCTTCATAACCTGGCTTGTGGGACACCGGGTCTGGGCCAAGCCTTTGTTGTCCCACCTTCATAACCTGCTGTGGGGACAGGGTCTGGCCAAGCCTTTGTTGTCCAACCTAATAAACCTGGCTGTGGGACACAGGCGGCTGGGGCCAAGCCTTTTTTGTCCCACCTCATAACCTGCTGTGGGGGGAACACAGGGGTGGGCCAAGCCTGGTTGTCCCACCTCATAACCTGCTGTGGGACACAGGTCTGGCCAAGCTTTTGTTGTCCCACCTCGATAACCTGGCTGTGGGAACAGGGTCTGGGCCAAGCCTTGGTTGTCCCACCTTCATAACATGGCTGTGGGACACAGGTCTGGGCCAAGCCTTGGTTGTCCCACCCTTCATAACCTGGTTGTGGGACACAGGGTCTGGGCAAGCTTGTTGTCCCACCTTCATAACCTGGTGTGGGGACACAGGGTCTGGGCCAGCCTTTGTGGTCCCACCTCATTTAAACAAAAAACCTGGCTGTGGGACACAGGGTCTGGCCCAAGCCTTTCTGTTGTCCCACATTCATAAACCTGGCTGTGGGACACAGGGTCTGGGCCAAGCCCTTTGTTGCCCCCACCTTCATAAACCTGGCTGTGGGACACAGGGTCTGGGCCCAGCCTTGTTTGTCCCACTTCATAACCTGACTGTGGGACACAGGGTCTGGCCAAGCCTTGGTTGTCCACCTCATAACCTGGCTGTGGGGGCACAGGGTCTGGGCCAAGCCTGGTGTTCCCATCCTTCATCACCTGGCTGTGGGACCACAGGGTCTGGGCCAAGCCTTTGTTGTCCCCACCTTCATAACTTGGCTGTGGGGACACAGGGTCGAGGCCCAAAGCCTTTGTTGTCCCACCTTCCTAACCTGGCTGTGGGACACAGGGTCTGGGGCAAGCCTTGTTGTCCACCTTCATAAACCTGGCCTGTGCGGGACCAGGTGTCTGGGCCAAGCCTGGTTGTCCCCCTTCATAACCTGGTGGGGGACAACAGGTCGGGCAAGCCTTTGTTGTCCCACCTTCATAACATGGCTGTGGGACCACAGGGTCGGGGCCAGCCTTGGTTGTCCACCTATCCTAACCGACTGTGGGACAACAGGTCTGGGCCCAAGCCTTTGTGTCCCAGTTCTACCCCCCCCCATGGCTGTGTGACCACAGGGTCTGGGCAAGCCCTTGTTGTGCCCACCTTCATAAACTGGCTGTGGGGACACAGGGTTCTGGGCCAAGCTTTGTTGTCCCACCTTCATAACCTGGCTGTGGGACATAGGGTCTGGGCCAAGCCTTTTGTTGTCCCACTTCATAACCTGGCTGTGGGACACAGGGTTGGGCCAAGCCTTGTTGTCCCACTTCATAACCTAGCTGTGGACATAGGGTCTGGGCCAAGCCTTTGTTGTCCCACCTTCATAACTGCGGGGGACACAGGGTTGGGCCAAGCCTTTGTTTGTCCCACCTCAGAACTGCTGTGGGACATAGGTGTGGGCCAAGCCTTTGTTGTCCACCTTCATAACCTGGCTGTGGGACACAGGGTCTGGGCCAGCCTTGGTTGTCCCACCTTCATACTGGCTGTGGGACACAGGGGCTGGGCCAAGACTTGGTTGTCCCACCTTCATATCTGGCGTGGGGACACAGGGATATGGGCAGCCTTTGTTTGCCCCACCTTCATTAACTCTGGCTGTGCGGACACAGGGTCTGGGCCAAGCCTTTGTTGTCCCACCTTCATAACCTGGCTGTGGGACACAGGGTCTGGGCCAAGCCTTGGTTGTCCCACCTTCATAACCTGGCTGTGGGACACAGGGTCTGGGCCAAGCCTTTGTTGTCCCACCTTCATAACCTGGCTGTGGGAAAACAGGGTCTGGGCCAAGGGCCTTTGTTGTCCCACTTCATAACCTGGCTGTGGGACCCACAGGGTCTGGGCCAAGTCCTTGGTTGTCCCACCTTCATAACCTGGCTGTGGGACACAGGGTCCTGGGCAAGCATTGGGTGTCCCACCTTCATTAACCTGGCTGTGGGACACAGGATATGGGCCAAGCCTTGTGTCCCACCATTCATAACCTGCTGTGGACACAGGTTGGGCCAAGCCTTTGTTGTCCCACCTTCATAACCTGGCTGTGGACACAGGGTCTGGGCCAAGCCTTGTTTCCCACCTTCATAACATGGCTGGGGACAAGGGTCTGGGCCAAGCCTTTGTGTCCCCCTTCATTAAACCTGGCTCGGGGACACAGGGTTCTGGGACAAGCCTTGGTTGTTCCCACCTTCATAACCTGACTGTGGGACAAGGGTCTGGCCAAGCCTTTGTTGTCCCACCTTCAAACCTGGTGTGGGACACAGGGTCTGGCGCCAAGCCTTTTGTTGTCACACCTTCATAACTGGCTGTGGGACACAGGTCTAGGGCCAAGCCTTTGTTGTCCCACCTTCATTAACCTGGCTGTGGACATAGGCGTTGGGCCAAGCCCCTTGTTGTCCCACCTTATTAACCTGGCTGTGGACACAGGGTCTGGCCAAGCCTTGTGTCCCCCCTTCATAACCTGGCTGTGGGACATAGGGTCGGGCCCCAGCCTTGTTTGTCCCACCTTCATAACCTGGCTGTGGGACACAGGGTTCTGGGCCAAGCCTTTGTTGTCCACCTTCATAACCTGGCTGTGGGACATAGGGTCTGGGCAACAAGCCTTTGTTTTGTCCCCCCTTCATAACCTGGCTGTGGACACAGGTCTGGGCCAAGCCTTGGTTGTCCCACCTTCAAACCTGGCTGTGGGACACAGGGGTTCTGGGCCAAGCCTGGTTGTCCCACCTTCATAACCTGGCTGTGGGACACAGGGATAGGCAAGCCTTTGTTGCCCCACCTTCATAAACCTGGCGTGGGACACAGTGGTCTGGCCAAGCCTTTGTTGTCCCACCTTCTAACCTGGCTGGGGACACAGGGTCTGGGCCAAGCCTTGGTGTCCACCTTCAATAAACCTGGCTGTGGGGACACAGGGTCTGGGCCAAGCCTTTGTTGTCCCACTATCATAACCTGGCTGGGGACACAGGGTCTGGGCCAAGCCTTTGTGGTCCCACCTTCAAACCGGCTGTGGGGACAAGGGTCTGCGGCTCAAGCCTTGGTTGTCCCACCTTCAGAACCTGCTGTGGGACACAGGGTTGGGCCAAGCCTGGGTTGTCCCACCTTCATAACCTGGCTGTGGGACACAGGGATATGGGCCAAGCCTTTGTTGTCCCCCCATCATAACCTGGCTGTGGACACAGGGTCTGGGCCAACCTTGGTGTCCCACCTTCATAACTGGTTGTGACACGGTCTGGGCCAAGCCTTTGTTGTCCCACCTTCATAAAACCTGTGCTGTTGGAAACCAGGGTCTGGGCCAAGCCTTGGTTCGTGTCCACCTCATAACCTGGTTGTGGGACACAGGGTCTGGGCCAAGGCCTTGGTGTCCCACCTTCATTAACCTGCGCGTGGGGACACAGGGTCTGGGCCAAGCATTGGTTGTCCCAACTTCATAACCTGGCTGTGGGACACAGGGTCTGGGCCAAGCCTTTGTTGTCCCACCTTCATAACCTGGCTGTGGGACAAAGGGTCTTGGGCCAAGCTTGGTTGTCAAACCTTCATAACCTGGCTGTGGGACACAGGGTCTGGGCCCAAGCCTTGTTGTCCCACCTTCATAACCTGGCGTGGGACAACCCGGGTCTGGGCCAAGCCTTTGTTGTCCCACCTTCATAACCTGGCTGTGGGATCACAGGGTCTTTTGGGCCAAGCCTTTGTTGTCCCCACATTCAAACCTGGCTGTGGGGACACAGGGGTCTGGGCCAAGCCGTTGTAGTCACCTCATAACCTGGGCTGTGGGACACAGGGTTATGGGCCAAAGCCTTGGTTGTCCCACCTTCTAACCTGGCTGTGGGACACAGGGTCTGGGCCAAGCTTTGTGGCACCTCATAACCTGGCTGTGGACACAGGGTCTGGGCCAAGCCCTTGGTGTCCCACCTTCATAACCTGGCTGTGGGACACAGGTTGGGCCAAGCCTGGGTTCTGTCCAACCTTCATAAACCTTGGTTGTGACACAGGGTTCTGGGCCAAGCCTTGTTGTCCCACCTTCATAACCTGGCTGTGGGACACAGGGTCGAGGCCAAGCCTTTGTTGTCCCACCTTCATAAACCTGGATGGGGACACAGGTCTGGCCAAGCTTTGTTGCCCACCTAATACCTGGCTGTGGGACACAGGGTCTGGCCAAGCCTGTTGCCCCACCTCATAACCGGCTGTGGGACACAGGGTCTGGGCAAGCCTTTGTGCCCCACCTTATAACCTGACTGTGGGACACAGGGTATGGGGCCAAGCCTTGGTTGTCCCACCTTCATACCTGGCTGTGGGACACAGGGTCTGGGGCCAAGCCTGTTGTCCCACTTCATAACCTGGCTGTGGGAACAGGGTCTGGCCAAGCCTTTGTTGTCCCACCTCATAACCTGGCTGTGGGACACAGGGTTGGGCCAAGCCTTTGTTGTCCCACCTTCATAACCTGGTGTGGGACACAGGGTCTGGGCCAAGCCTTTGTGTCCCACCTTCATAAACCTGGTGTGGAACAACAGGGTTCTGGGCCAAGCGTGGTTGTCCCACCTCATAACCTGGTTGTGGGACACAGGTCTGGGCCAAGCCTTGTTGTCCCACTTCATAACTGCGCTGTGGGACACAGGGGTCTGGGCCAAGCCTTGGTTGTCCCACCTTCATAACCTGACTAGTGGGACACAGGGGTCTGGGCCAAAAGCCTTTGTTGTCCCACCTTCATAACCCTGGCTGTGGGGACACAGGGGTCTGGCCAAAGCCTTTGTTGTCCCACCTTCATAAACCTGGCTGTGGGACACAGGGTCTGGGCCAAGCCTTGTTGTCCCACCTTCATAACCGGCTGGGGACATAGGGTCTGGGCCAAGCCTTTGTTGTCCCACCTTCATAAACTCGGCTGTGGGGACACAGGGTCTGGGCCCAGCCTTTGTTGTCCCACCATTCATAACCTGGGCTGTGGGACATGGGGTATGGGCCAAGCCTTTGTTGTCCCACCTTCATAACCTGGCTGTGAGGACACAGGGTCTGCGGCCAAGCTTTGGTGTCCCACCTTCAAAACCTGGCTGTGGGACATAGGGTCTGGGCCAAGCCCTTTGTGTCCCACCTTCATAATGGCTGTGGGACACAGGGTATGGGCCAGCCTTGTTGTCCCACCTTCATAACCTCGGTGTGGGACACAGGGTCTGGGCAAAGCCTTGGTTGTCCCAAATTTCATAATCTGCGCTGTGGGACACAGTATATGGGCCAAGACTTTGTTGCCCCACCTTCATAAACCTGGCTGTCGGGACAAGGGTCTGGGGCCAAGCCTTTGTTGTGCCACCTCATAACCTGGCTGTGGGACACAGGGTCTGGGCCAAGCCTTGGTTGGTCCACTTCATAAACTGGCTGTGGGACACAGGGTCGGGGCCAAGCCCTTTGTTGTCCCACCTTCATACACCTGGCTGTGGGGACAAGGCGTATGGCAAGCCTTTGTTGTACCACCTTCATAACCTGCTGTGGGGACACAGGGTCTGGGCCAAGCCTTGTTGTCCCACCTTCATAACCTGGCTGTGGGACACAGGGGGTTTGGGCCCAAGCTTGGGTTGTACACCTATAACCTGGCTGTGGGACACAGGGATATGCCAAAGCCTTGTTGTCCCACATCATAACCTGGCTGTGGGACACAGGGTCGGGCCAAGCCTGGTTGTCCCACCTTCATAACCTGGTTGGGGACACAGGGTCGGGCCAAGCCTTTGTTTGTCCCACCTTCCATAACTTGGCTGGGGAACACAGGGTTGGGCAAGCCTGGGTTGTTTCCAACCTCATAACCTGTTGTGGGACACAGGGTCTGGGCAAAAGGCCTTGGTTGTCCCACCTCATAACCTGGCTGTGGACACCAGGGTCGGGCCAAGGCCTTGGTTGTCCACCTCATAACCTGGCTGTGGGGACACAGGGTCTGGGCCAAGCCTTGGTTGTCCCCACCATTCAAACCTGGCTGTGGGACACAGGGTCTCGGGCCAAGCCTTTGTTGTCCCCACCTTCATAACTGGCTGTGGGACACAGGTGTCTGGGCCAAGCCTTGTTGTCCCACTTCATACCTGGCTGTGGGACACAGGGTCTGGGCCAACGCTTTGTTGCTCCCACATTCATAACTGGCTGTGGGACCAATGGTCGGGCAAAGCCTTGGTTGTCCCACCTTCATAACCTGGCTGTGGGACACAGGGTCTGGGCCAAGCTTTTGTTGTCCCACCTCATAACTGCTGTGGGACACAGGGTGCTGGGCAAGCCTTGGTGTCCACACCTCATAACAGGCTGTGGGACACATGGGTCTGGGCCAAGCTTGTTGGCCCACCTTCATAACCTGGTTGTGGGGCAACTAGGGTCTGGGCAAGCCTTTGTTGCCCACCTTCATTAACCTGGCTGTGGGACACAGGGTCTGGGCCAAGCCTTTGTTGTCCCACTTCATAAACGGCTGTGGGACACAGGGTCTGGGCCAGCCCTTGTTGTCCCACCTTCATAACCTGGCTGGGGACCACAGGGTCTGGGCCAAGCTTTGTTGCCCCACCTTCATAACCTGGCTGTGGGACACAGGGTCTGGGACAAGCCTTGTTGTCCCACCTCATTCACCTGGCTGTGGGAAACAGGGTTGGGCCAAGCCTTGGTTGTCCCACCTTCATAAACCTGGCTGTGGGACACAGGGTCTGGGCCAAGCCTTGGTTTTGTCCCACTTTCATAACCTGCTGTGGGACACAGGGTCTTGGCAAGCCTTGTGGTCCACCTTCATAACCTTGGCTGTGTGGACACAGGGTTGGGCCAAGCTTGGTATGTCCCACCTTCATAACCTGGTGGGGACAAGGGCTGGGCCAAGCCATTGTTGTCCCACCTTCATAACCTGGCTGTGGGACACAGGGTCTGGCCAAGCCTTGGGTTGTCCCACCTTCATAACTGGCTGTGTAGGACACAGGGTCTGGGGCCAAGCTTTGTTGTCCCCCTTTCATACCCTGGCTGTGGGACACAGGGTCTGGGCCAAGCCTTGGTTGTCCACCACCTTCATAACCTGGCTGTGGGACACAGGTTCTGGGCCAAGCCTTTGTTGTACCACCTTCATAACCTGGTTAGTGGAACCAGGGTATGGGCCCAAGCCTTTGTTGTCCCACCTTCATAACCTGGCTGTGGGACACAGGGTCTGGGCCAAGACTTTGTGTCCCACCTTCATAACCTGGCTGTGGGACCAGGGTCGGGCAAGCCCTGTGTGTCCACCTTCATAACCTGGCTGTGGGACACAGGGTCTGGGCCAAGCCTCCTTTGTTGCCCCACCTTCATAACCTGGCTGTGGGACACAGGGTCGGGGCCAAGCCTTTGTTGTCCCACTTCATAACCTGGCTGTGGGACACAGGGTCTGGCCAAGCCTTGGTGTCCCAACCTCATAACATGGATGTGGGACACAGGGGTCTGGGCCAAGCTTTGTTGTTCCCACATCATAACCATGGACTGTGGGACACAGGGTCTCTGGGCCAAAGCCGGTTGTCCCACCTTCAACCTGCTGTGGGACACAGGGTCTGGGCAAGCCTTGTTGTCCCACCTCATAACCTGGTTGTTGGACACAGTGGTCTGGGCCAAGCCTTTGTTGTCCCACCTTCATACCTGGCTGTGGGACACAGTGTCTGGGCCAAAGCTTTTGTTGTCCAACCTCATACATGGCTGTGGGAACACAGGGTCTGGGCCAAGCCTTGTTGTCCCCCCTTCATACCTGGCTGTGGGACACAGGGTCTGGGCCAGCCTTTGTTTCACACCTGCATAACCTGGCTGTGGGACCACAGGTCTGGGCCAAGCCCTTTGTTGTTCCCACCTTCATAACCTGGCTGTGGGACACAGGGTCTGGGCCAAGCCTTTGTTGTCCCAGCTTCATAACCTGGCTGTCGGGACAACCAGGGTTGGGCCAAGCCTTTGTTGGCCCCAAGCTTCAAACCTGGCTGTGGAACAGGGTCTGGGCCAAGCCTTTGTGCCCCAGCTTCATAGCTTTCATCCATTTTCATTTATACATTAGTCTAATTTAGTTGTTTTCTTTAGTCGTGTATGTTCTCCATCCCATTCAAGTACAGTTAAAGCCTTATAACTCGGCACTGTATAACTCGGAATTGATATAAATCGCCCCTCTCCTTTCCCCCCACCCCCTAGGCATGGCAAAGGCAAGGTTTTTATTTTTATATTTTTTATTATTATATTATTATTATTATTATTTTTTTTTTTTTTTACAACACCTATGTCTTACGCGCCTGTAGGCAGTGAGTTACAGGGGTGGAGATGGTAGGCCCTGGAGGCTCACTCGAGGGCTTGTGATGTTGGCCCTCGCCGAGGTGGCGCAGGAGGATTGTATAGTGACGCCAGGGCTGGACAAGAGCGTGGGGGCCCTGGAGGGCTCAGCTTTTGTGGGGGCCCCTATATTCGCCGAAAATAAGCACTTTTGTGTGTATTTTGATGACTTGTTTGGCAAAGACCTATTAATGCATAGACTGTATCAGAGATAAAGGATGAACAGAGACAGACAAATATGTTTGGTTTTGTAACTTGCCAATGTTTTTAATATTAATGCTTAAGCAATTATACATATGGTGGGGCCCTTTTGGGGGGGCCCTGGGGCAAGAGCCCCGGTTAGCCCACCCCTCTAATCCGGCCCTGACTGACGCCTTGATTAGGAAAAAGGGGGCTTCATGCCGCCCCCTGTGTCCGCCCATGCACTCACAGTCGAAGGTGGAGTAATGGACCAGGCGCATGTGGGTGTTCTTAGGCACTCGACGGGTGCAGAAAGATTTCAAGTGTATTTAGGGTCTCACTCGGATCGAACTCAGGTCTTCGAGAACGCCACTTCAGTGACGCAACCAATCTCTACCGAGGCCCTAAAATGCACTCTCATGGTTTCACTCTGGCATATCATGCCCTCACAACATCTTGTGTGAAATGTCAACAGAAAGTCAGCCAAAAAATAAGGTTATCTCGGCATATTGATGTTATAACTGCATCTCTTCGCTACACTCGGCATATCGTCAAGTCCCATAGAGTAGTATTTTGTCCTTTGATCTTTTCCTGCAGGCTCAGGCTCTTCAATTCATCCTTCCTGCTGGAGGGACCACCTTGCGTGATGGAGCTGACATATTGATATACAGTACTGTAGATTGTAATCCCAAAACACGTAAAATAGGTGGCCAAAGTAAAGCCAAAGGTCGGGAACCAGCGTGTAGGCTGTCAGCTGAGTCGTGTGTTATGTCGCCAAAGCACCGTTCGTGGATACGGGAATTACTTTTTTGTCGAAATTGAAAAAAGGATTGGTTTCTGCTTTCAAAAACACAACAAGCTTGGTAGGAGCCAAAATAATAATCAATGCAACCCCCATTGCAAATAATATCACAAAGTAGTATAACACTTTTCAGCAAGGTTATTGGATGGGATTCCGGAACCAGACCGGTGCTTGGACGACAAAAACACGGCTCAGGCCTCACGCTGGTACCCGGGGACCTTTGTTTAATTTGCCAACCTATTTAGTGCTTTGGGAGACTACATCATACAGTACTGTATATCAAGCTATCAGCTCATAACGCAAGGGTGTCTCCAGCAGGAAGGGAATGAAATTGAGAGGACTGAGCCTGCAGAAAAAGGTGAAAGTGTCGGCCAAGGATGGATGCAGGTGCTGTCCATGCGTGCTATTTGTGCTGAGTTTGATATCAAATCCAGCACATTCTACCCGGTCACTGGTGAAGTGTCGTTTTTATGCCTCGGCAAGGGCCAGAGCCACTATCGTGCCGAGTTATAAGCTTTACTGTATCAATGTTTGTTACGGAAGCTACATTTCTAAATAGTGTGTGTGTTTACCTAGTGGTAGTGCCACAGCTAAAATCCTGTTCATCCTTGTGTCCATACTAGATCTAGCAGTTTTCCTGGAAGATGCGCCCTTTTGTTACCTCCTCTTCTCAGTCCATTCCAGCCATGGCATAGATAGAAGGCAGCAGACAACTAGGGGCAACAAAAACTGTGCTTCTTTGTCTTGTTTAGGCATGCAATCCTTTTATTGTGTACCACGAGTGATATTCATCTAGTATTTTACAGGGGCCTGAGCTACACTCGTGTGGCCCGTCTCCATGTCTTCATCTATTTTGCTGCCTCGGTGCTTGTGTTGGCCGAAGCACCACCCTGGGATGGCGGCGTTGACCACCCCGGGGGGCGGGTCACAAAAAACCCGGCTAAACCCGGTACCAATTCACTGCTGGGTGGGGACACGGGGCTCAGGTTTTAAGAAGACGCCAACCTCTCTTCGCCCCACCGGACTTCTCGGCTGTGAACTGAGCGTGCTACACTACACTATGGAATGTCGTGTGCATGTGTGTTGTGTGTTTTCATGACCAAAAAACATCCTCTCGAGTATTTCAAAGTGCCAGGTAAGGTGAATCTGGTGGTGGATGATGGTAACAAAATTGACCTTAGGTTGTTGTGCATTGCAATGAATTCTCTTCAGCACACATATGACATTGGTGCACTCAGGTAAAGCAATCAATCACACACTTCTCTCTGTAGCCATTATCCAATCATTAAGTTAAAATATTTTAAAATCCTACCAAGGGCTAAGGCTGCAGGAAGTGTTTATCCGCCCATCACTTCCCCTAAGAGATGAAGCCATGCGATCATGACAAACACACCGAGGACAGGCCACTCAGGTCATGTGTTTGTGTGTGGGGCCGGTGGAGGAGAAGGGCAAAAAGTGGCTAGAGTACGTTAGCATGACAGGAGGCACTCACCTCACACTGTCTCGGAGAATTCATTTGGGCAGTGGCGGCAAACAGCTGTTGGTGGAGGATCTGTCTGCGCCGACTGGCTGGGGTTCTGAAAGAGAACAAATAAATTAAATACATAATAATATAATGGATACCTGTTACTTTTGGGCCTTCTGACATGAAAATTTCCTCATTTCACACAAATAATGGGTCGTTTACCAACACGTGGGGGGGTCACTAAAGGCCCGTCCAACTGGGCATTTCGCTGCTGCAACTCTATTTTTGTGTTGAGTGATGGCCTAGAGTGATGCTGGGGGAGAAGATAGCGCGGGGTATTTCTAACAACTTGATGCGCATCAGCAGCCGTCAGCTGTCCTGCCTGCCATTCTTTTTGTACTATCAAAGGCTAATACAATTATTTATAAGCATTTTTCGTACTATTGAAGGATTTATAACTATTATACAAGGATCTTTCCTTTGTAGAGAGGATTATATAATTTATATTATCATTATTGGCTGTCTCTGGTACAAGTAAGCCAGTGTGCGCATCAGGCCAAGGATGTAGTGTAGACAGTTTATGCAACTGTCGCCGATTGGAAATTCTCCCCGAAACAAAACCCAGAACTCTCGCCACGTGGACATTTTAACCTACCTGTTGACTGTGACCACCTAACTTAAGGGGATGTTCCGCTGTGAATTTTAAATTGCATCTACGGTCATGAATAATGTATATGTTAGTGTATATTAGTATCCTTGTGATTATTACATGAAACATTTCAAGCTGATCAGGTGAAAAGAAGAATTGAAAAAAATTAAGGAGCTATTTGTGTCGGTTTTTCATGAATTTTGAAGTGCATCTCTCAGGCCATTTTTTGCGACCGATTTTCCTTGTGACATGGAGCATATGATAGTTCATTGTTATTACAACTATTTGTTCTCGAGAATTTTTTTTTTAATTGTTTTCGGAATTTTCTTTTTAAATTGTGAAAAAAAAATTGAAAATTTTAGGATAATTTTCCCATATATCAAAACTAAGAACTTTTAAAACAAAACAAAAATCGAAACAGATTTTTCTACGATATTGATTTGTGTGTCCTAAAGTTCGTGAAAAATCGTGCCACAAATAAAAGCAGAGATAATTTTTGTTCATTTAATACTAGGTTGAGAAAAAACGCGTTTGAAGTTTTGCTAAAGTTGCGCACTCCATGAAGGACTATACTGTCAATGATCTTGCGCATATGGAATTTTATGGGATCAGTAATCACATATCCAATGCATGCATAAAAGGAACTGCACCTTGTCCACCCTTATAAAGGTATAATTAATCGCTCAAAGGCGAGGGTGGTCGGGGCGCGGCCCCCCCCCCGCAACGGCCCCTTCTTTTTTTTCAAAAACACAATTTGTTTTTGCAAGGTTCATCAAAATTCACCAGGTGCCTAGCTTTTTCTGTTGGAATTTCTTGTCTGTTCTTCCTCTTCTGTTTATTGTCTCTTCGGTGTAATTCTTCTCGCTTTCTCTCTTTTCTAGTCCTTTTTGGGAGTACAGTCAGGCGCGACGATAGGTTTTGGCGCGAATCATGCTGCGCCAATACCTATGGCGCGGAACAAGGCACCCCTCAAAACGGTTCAAATCCGTCAAGGACAGTGGCGCGTGGAGATGTAGACAAAGACAGTGACCTTATGCTATCGCCAGTTGGAAAGCATTAGTCAGCCTTGGCGCAATTGACAGTGAGAGGGTCACGCATCTTTTGTTTGGTCCGCGCGTTTTTTTTGTCGTTGACTGTGCATTGCTTTGGTTGCCTCGGTGGACAAGGGACGAGAGGGAAGGACGTTGACCAAGGAACAGCGCAGCTATTCGTTCCCCTGACTCTTGTGGAAAAAGATAATAAAGAAACTCCAAACATAACCGGTTTGCATTGAGAAGTGTCCAGCATGGACAAAAAAGTGCAAGAGAGGAGACTCGGATCGGCCCGCTACAAAAGAAGAGGAACAGGAAAGGCCCGTTTTGACCTCTCAGAGACGCTGAAAGTGCTACAGCGCCAAGTGGACCTTGAACCTCGCACAGTGCAAAGGAACTAAGAGAAAAAAAATCTGAGGCTCCTCAGGACGTCTCAGTCCGTAATATTCAACGACGCCTCTCTCCGTGACGACCTTGCTTCCAGTATCGCGCACCCGAATGAAGCCCATATTAACGACCTAGCAAAAGAGAAGACTCCTATTCTGCAGAAATACTAGCCTGGGAAAAACAGAGAAGTGGACGAAGTGTTGTGGTCTGACGAGGCGGACCTTCACAGTGAACGGGAACGGGAGAGGGAAGGTGAGGTTACGTCGGCTCGGATCCTACCACCCCAAAGTTCACGGAGGGGACCGTTGAAACACGGGATAGTGTCATGTGTGGGGGCTTGTTGGGTACACGGCACTGGGGAGTTAGTGGTGTTACAAAAGAACTTGACGGTTAAACAAAGAACGTTACTCGAGCTTCTCGCCGACCACCTGGAGGACTGTTCATAGCCTGCCAGAGCGAGATATTTCAGCAGGACGGTTCGCCAGCTCACACAGCAAATTGGTCAGTTCTTGGTTTGAGCGGGTGGTTGTGGACTATATCAGGGATGGGCAATAGGCAATCGCCCGATCCACCCAGATTTAAGCCCCAATTGAGAATATCTGGGCCTGATGAAACGCTGCCTACAGGGTCGCGACCTTCCAGAGTGACCAAGCTTGCGCCCAGCTCCAGGACAGGGCAAAACCCTGGGACCCCTCCTCCGCCAGAACCTGACCTTATCCGTACCCAACGGTCTCCAGAGCTGCAGGAAGAAAGGGTCACCCGATCAAGTATCAGAGGTAGCATAGGGTAAGTATCTCCATAAATATTTTTTAACATTGTTTTATGCAGGAGTTACGGCTGCGTTTTGCGAGGCGAAAATTTCCGCGCCCAATATCAATGCGCTGAGACTGTATAATTTGTTTCAAAAAATTTGTGAACAGGTTGCACTTGTCATATTCAAAATTGTGTTCCAGAATTGTTACTGGGTTAACAAACTTCACCCTGAAGATGCTGTAGTTGCGGTTTTTTAAGGCTTAGTTGATAATGGGAAATTATCCAAATTTTTTTTTTTTTTTTTTTTTTTTTGTTTCCAAGTTTTGAAAGTTAAATGACCCTCGCTATGGGCATTTAAATTATGTCCAGCTGCAAAAAGTCCACCATCGAAGCCAAGGGATAGGGTGTTGCATAGACCTATAACTCAATTCGTTATATCAAAAAATAATTTTCATATTTTCCAGCGGAATCTCCCCATACCTAACGATCAAGCTACAATAGTATTTCATCCCTGAATGCAGAAACACGGGTTAAAACCTGGATACCAATGTATAGATTGGCTCCTGTAATATCCCCCAGAATTGGAACACTCCACCCGGCGGCGACAGTTCCAGGTACGATTAGGACCACACACGTAACATGCGCATCTACATCACTTTCCCGCAGCACATGATGCGCATCACTTCCCGCAGAACATGATGAGCATTACTTCCAGCAGCACATGATGCGCTCACTTCCCGCAACACATAATGCGCCATCACTTCCCGCAGCACATGATGCCGCATCACTTCCCGCGACAATCATGCGCATCACTTCCCGCAGCACATAATGGCATAACGTCCCGCAGCACATGATGGGGTGTGCATCACTTCCGCAGCACATGATGCGCATCACGTGCGCATCATGAGTCCTAGGAGTATGGACATAGCTTATCGGAGCACGTCACTTTCACCAGCAATAACATTAGGGTTTAGGTACATGCAAAAATAATGTATTCATAAGTATACATAAAAACGTATAAAACAGCCTACCAGAATACAGTGGTGGAAGCCAAGTGTTTATGAGGGCAGGCACTAAGCCACACACCTGAGGTCATGGCTGGTCGGAGTGGCGGGTGTGGACTTGGAAATGGCCACGCTGGCATAGGACACCGTGATGAGGCGGGGGAGGCCCACCATTGTGCATGAACATGGGGGTGTCCATGAGGGGGCCCACGACTGGCATCAGCGGGGGCTGGCACAGGCACAAGAGGGGCCCTGGGGGTGGTGACTCCGTCATGATGGGCATGGGGGGGTGCGGGGGAGGCTGGGGCCGGGCTGGGTGTCTGGGGCCATCTTGGCCCAAGGGCTTCCGCATCAGCAGGGCGGCGAGCTTGCGTGGAGTTCTGAGGGCACAAGTCGACACAAACTTTAATCGTGATGGGGAACAGATGACACAGTAAAAGTATGCCAATGCACTCGACAGGATCTATAGAATACTCTGCATTCCTGGGGAAATTACTGGAACTGGAGTAAGAACAAGAACAAAATCTGTAACCCTGGTAGTCAGTGCATGAAACCTTTTTTTTTTTTGTTTTTTATTGAATTTACATCTATTACATAAATATAATATACATATACATATACATATGCATCATACATACACATAACATACCTACACATACAGCAGTAATAAATGATGGGCATTCAGCCCGCCGCTGTAGACCGCAGCCACAGTCAGGTCACAGGTTGGGCGGTGGCGTGAGTCACTCCCGCCCTTAGTGTTCATCGGGGGGGTGGGCGGCACGCGCCAACTCCAGCAGCAGGGGCAGATTTTTCTGAAACGGCCGTACGAGGGCGGCCGCGCTTTCCGGGCCGACGCACTGTCTGAGCCGCTTCTGTAGCGGGACCGGAAAGGCAGGGTAGTGGGTCAGGGGATGGGGGGTCATATAAGGGACAGTGCTCACACGCCGACTCCTTCAAACCCGTCACTCAGCTACATCCAGGGTTTACGTTAGCAAGCCGAAGTCGGTGTAGAAAGACCTCCTCGACTCGGGACAGCTGCTGGGGGCGGGGCGTAACGGCTCAGTGGTTTTCGTGCGATGTTTGTGCCAGGCTGCCTGCCCGATGTTGTGCCAGTGGGATACTGTTGTCTGCGGCACCGATGGCAGCGCGTTATGGCCAGTACCTTGGCCCCTGGATGCTGGGTAAGACAAGTCAAGGCCACCGCTGGCTACCCCGCCGCGAATTTTTACGTTCCGCTGAGCATGCTGCCACTGGCGGGAGGCAAGCAGAAAGTTGTTCAATAGTCTCAAGAGACGTTCCGGCCACCAGGGGCAGTGGGAAGTCAGGGGGACTGACGGAGGCGGTGTGCAGGTGAACCGTGATTGAATGTCATGTGACAGAGGCAGTGCAGGTGAACGTGAGTGCGTGTGCTCAAATGTAAACCAATACGAAAGCTGAGCATTGCTGTCCACCTGGCCGTTCAAATTTGGCTGTGGGAACAGGGTCTGGGCCAAGCCTTGGTTGTTCCACCTTCTAACCTGGTTGGGGGACACGGGTCGGGGGCCAAGTTTGTTGTCCCACCTTCTAACCTGGCTGGGACACAGGGTCGGGGCCAAGCCTTGGGTTTCCCACCTTCAAAACCCGGTGTGGGCACAGGGTCTGGGCCAACCCTTGGGGTTGTCCCCCCTTCATAACCCTGGCTGTGGGCACGGGCGGGCCAAGCCTTTGTTGTCCCACCTTCATAACCGGGCTGGGGGACACAGGGTCTGGGCCAAGCCTTTGTTTCCCACCTTCAAACCGGGTGGGACACAGGGTCGGGCCAAGCCTTTGTTGTCCCACCTTCATAACCTGGCGGGGGGGGAAAAGGGGTCTGGGCCAACCCTTGGTTGCCCCCCCTTCATCCTGGTGTGGGACACAGGGTCTGGGCCAACTTTTTTTTGTCCCACCTTCATAACCTGGCTGTGGGCACGGGTCGGGGCCAAGCCTTTGGGTTGTCCCCCTTCAAAAACCGGTGGGGGACCAGGGGTCGGGCCCAAGCCTTTGTTGTCCCCCCTTCAAAACCCTTTTTTTGTGGGACACGGGGTCGGGCCCAAAGCCTTTTTTGTCCCCCCTTTCAAACCTGGCTGTGGGGACACATTTCGGGGCCCAAGCCTTTGTTGCCCCCTTTCAAACCGCTGGGGGGGACACGGGTCTGGGCCAACCCTTTTTTTTCCCCCCTTTCAAAACCCTGGCTGGGGGGGACACGGGGTCTGGGCCCCCTTTGTTGCCCCCCTTCATAACCTGGCGTGGGCCGGGGTCTGGGCCAACCCTTTTGTTGTCCCCTTTCAAAAACCGGGTTTTGGGACACGGGGTCTGGGCCAACCGGGTTGTCCCCCCTTTTCTAACCGGGCTGTGGGCACAGGGTCTGGGAAAAGGCCTTGGTTGTCCCACCTTCAAAACCCTGGCTGTGGGACCAGGTTGGGCCCAACCCTTTGTTTCCCCCTTCAAAACCGGCTGTGGGACACAGGGTCGGGCCCAACCCTTTGGGTTGTCCCCCCTTTCAAACCTGGCTGGGGACCAGGGTCGGGGCCAAGCCTTTGTTGTCCACCTTCATAACCTCTGTGGCACAGGGTTTGGCCAACCCTTGGTTTTCCCCCTTCATAACCTGGCTGGGGACCAGGGTTGGCCAAGTTTTTGTTGTCCCCCTTCAAAACCCGGGCTGTGGGACACGGGCTGGGCCAACCCTTGGTTTCCCACCTTCAAAACCCGGGTTTGGGGACACGGGGTCGGGGCCAAAGCCTTTGTTGTCCCCCCTTCAAAACCCGGGTTGGGGGACAAGGGTTGGGGCCAACCTTTTTGTTGTCCCCCCTTCATAACCGGGCTGGGAACAGGGTCGGGCCAAAACCTTTTGTTGTCCCCCTTCATAACCTGGCTGTGGGCACAGGGTCTGGGCCAAGCCTTTTTTTCCCACCTTCATAACCGGCTGGGGACACAGGGTCGGGGCCCAAAAGCCTTTTTCCCCACCTTCATCCCCCGGCTTGGGAAAAGGGGTCGGGGCCCAAAACCCCTTTGTTTCCCCCCCTTCATAACCCTGGCTGGGGGGACACAGGGTCGGGGCCAAAGCCTTGGTTGTCCCACCTTCAAAACCTGGCTGTGGGACACGGGTTGGGCCAAGCTTTTTTTTTGCCCCCCACCTTCAAACCTGGCTGTGGGCCCCAAGGGTCGGGGGCCAAGCCTTGGTTGTCCCCCTTCATAACCGGGGGGGGACACGGGGTCGGGGCCAACCCTTTGTTTCCCCCCTTCAAAACCCTTTTTGGGTGGGCCCGGGGTCTGGGCCAAGCCTTTGTTGCCACCTTCATCCCTGGCTGTGGACACAGGGTCGGGGCCCCAAGCCTTTTTTGGCCCCCCACCTTCATAACCGGCTGTGGGACCAGGGCCCGGGGGCCAAGCCTTTTTTTCCCACCTTCAAACCTGCTGTGGGACAGGGGTCGGGGCCCCAAGCCTTTGTTCCCCCCACCTTAAAAACCTGCTGTGGGACACAGGTTCGGGGAAAGCCTTTGTTGTCCACCTTCATAACCGGGGGGGAACGGGGTCGGGGGCCAAGCCTTTGTTGTCCCAGTTTCTAACCTGGCTGTGGACACAGGGTCTGGGCCAACCCTTTGTTGCCCCGCTCATAACCGGCTGGGGGACACGGGGTCTGGCCAAGCCTTTTCCCAGCTTCATAGTTTTCATCTTTTTCTTTAAACTTAGTCTAATTTAGTTGTTTTTTTAGTCGTGTATGTCTCCACCCCCTTAATACATTTAAAATTTATAATGGCACTGTTAACCGGAATTTGATAAACGGCATGGAAAGGGGAAAAGTTTTTTTTTTTTATTTTTTTATTATTATTATTATTATTTTTATTATTTTTTTTTTTTTTTTACCACCTATGTCTTAGCCTGTAGGCTAGTTACAGGGTGGGATTAGGCCCTGGGTCACTGGGGGTGTGAGGGTTTGGGCCCCTCGCCCGTGGGCGCGGGGCGGGATTTTATAGTGACGCCCGGGCTGGATCAAAGTTTGGGGGGGCCCTGGGGCCAGCTTTTTGGGGGGCCCTATATTCGCACAAATTAAGCACTTTTGTGGGTTTTTTGGGCCATTTTTGGCAAAAAACTATTAAGCATAGACGGTTTTCGAGATAAAGGATGAAACAGAGACAGACAAATATGTTTTGGTTTTTTAATTTCCCAAATGTTTTTAATATTATGTTAAAGCTAATATACATTGGGGGGGGCCCTTTGGGGGGGGCCCGGGGGCAAGACCCCGTAGCCCCCCTCTTAACCCGGCCCTGGACTGACGCCTGTGATTAAAGGGGCTATGCCGCCCCCTGTTCCTCCCATGCACTCACAGTCGGGGGTGGATTTAATGGACGGGGATGTGGTGTTCTTGGCCACTCGAGGGGCAGAAAGATTCAAGTGGATTTATGGGTCTCACTCGGGATCGAACTCAGGTCTTCGAGAACGCCACTCAGTGACGCAAACCAATCTGCTACCGAGGCCCTAAACTGCATCTCATGGTTTTCACTCGGCATATCATGCCCTCACAACCTCTTGTGTGAACATGTAAACAGAAAGTCAGCAAAAAATAATGTATCTCGGCATATTGATGTTATAACTGCATCTCTTCGCTTACACTCGGCATATCGTCAGTCCCATAGAGTCGTATTTTTGTCCTTTTGATCTTTTCCTGCAGGCTCAGGCTCTTCAATTTCATTCCCTTCCTGCTGGAGACACCCTTGCGTGATGGAGCTGACATCTTGATATACAGTACTGTATGATGTAATCCCAAAACACGTAAAATAGGTGGCAAAGTAAAGCAAAGGTCGGGAACCAGCGTGTAGGCTGTCAGCTGAGTCGTGTTTATGTCGCCAAAGCACCGTCTTGGATACGAATTCCGTTTTTTGTCGAAATTGAAAAAGGATTGGTTTCTGCTTCAAAAACACAACAAGCTTGGTAGGAGCCAAAATAATAATCAATGCAACCCATTGCAAATAATATCACAAAGTAGTATAACACTTTTCAGCAAGTGTTATTGGATTGGGATTCGTAATCCAAGACGGTGCTTGGACGACAAAAACACGGCTCAGCCTACACGCTGGTACCCGACCTTTGCTTTAATTTGCCACCTATTTTACGTGCTTTGGGATTACATCATACAGTACTGTATATCAAGATATCAGCTCCATCACGCAAGGGTGTCTCCAGCAGGAAGGGAATGAAATTGAAGAGACTGAGCCTGCAGAAAAAGGTGAAAGTGCTGGCAAGGATGGATGCAGGTGCGTCCATGCGTGCTATTTGTGCTGAGTTTGATATCAAATCCAGCACATTCTACCCGGTCACTGGTAAGTGTAGTTTTTATGCCTCGGCAAGGGCCAGAGCCCCTATCGTGCCGAGTTATAAGGCTTTTACTGTATCAATGTTTTGTTACGGGAAGCTACATTTCTAAATAGTGTGTGTGTTTACCTAGTGGTAGTGCACAGCTAAACTCCTGTCATCCTGTGTCCATACCTAGATCTAGGCAGGTTTTCCTGGAAATGATGCGCCCTTTTGTTACCTCCTCTTCTAGTCCATTCCAGGCATGGCATAGACTAGAAGGCAGGCAGACACCTAGGGGCAAAACTGTGCTTCTTTGTCTTGTTTAGGCATCATCCTTTTCTTGTGTACCCCGAGTGTATTCATCTAGTATTTTACAGGGCCTGAGCTACACTCGTGTGGCCCCGTCTCCATGTCTTCATCTTATTTTGCTTCCTCGGTGCTTAGTGTTGGCCGAAGCACCACCCTGGGAGGCGGCGTTGACCACCCCGGGAGGCGGGTCACAAACAACCCGGCTAACACCCGGTACCCATTCACTGCTGGGTGGACAGGGGCTCAGGTTTTAAGAAGACCGCCCACCTCTCTTCGCCCCACCCGGGACTTCTCGGCTGTGAACTGAGCGTGCTACCACTACACTATGGAATGTGTGTGCATGTGTGTGTGTGTTTTCATTGACCAAAAACATCCTCTCTAGTATTTCAAAGTGCCAGGTAAGGTGAATCTGGTGGTGATGATGGTAACAAAATTGACTTATGTTGTTGTGCATTGCCAATGATTCTCTTCAGCACACATATGACATTGGTGCACTCAGGTAAAGCAATCAATCACACACTTCTCTCTGTAGCCATTATCCAATCATTAAGTAAAATATTTTTAAAATCCTACCAAGGGCTAAGGCTGCAGGACGTGTTTATCCTCCATCACTTCCCCTTAAGAGATGAAGCCAGCGATCAAGTGATCAACACACCGAGACAGGCCACTCAGGTCATGTGTCTGTGTGTGGGCCCGGTGGAGGGAAGGGCAAACAGTGGCCTAGCGTACGTTAGGCATGACAGGAGGCACTCACCTTCACATCTGTCTCGGAGAATTCATTGGGCAGCTGGCCGGCAAACAGCTGGTTGGGTGGAGGATCTGTCTGCTGCGCCTGGCTGGGGTTTTCTGAAAGAGAACAAATAAATAAATACATATAATATAATGGATACCTGTTACTTTTGGGCCTTCTGACATGAAATTTTCCTTCATTTACACAAATAAGGTCTTTTCCCAACACGTGGGGTGGCACTAAAGGCCCGTCCACACTGGGCATTTCGCTGCTGCAACTCTATTTTTGTGTTGAGTGATGCTAGAGTGATGCTGGGGGAGAATGTAGCGCGGGGTATTTCTACAACTTGATGCGCATCAGCAGCCGTCAGCTGTCCTGCCTGCCATTTCTTTTTTACTATCAAAGGCTAATTACTATTATTTATAAGCATTTTTCTTACTATTGAAGGATTATAATTATTATTACAAGGATCTTTCTTTGTATGAGAGGCTTATATAATATTATATTATCATTATCTGGCTGTCTCTGGTACAAGTCAGCCAGTGATGCGCATCAGGCCAAGGTGTAGTGTAGACAGTTTATGCAACTGTCGCCGATGGAAATTCTCCCCGAAACAACAACCCAGAACTCTCGCCAACGTGGACATTTTAACCTAACCTGGACTGTGACACCTAACTTAAGGGGAGTCCGCCGTGAATTTTAAATTGCATCTACGGTCATGAATAATGTATATGTTGTGTATATTAGTATCCTTGTTATTACATGAACATTTCAAGCTGATCAGGTGAAAAGAAGAATTTGAAAAAATTAAGGAAGCTATTTTTGTCGGTTTTTCATGAAATTTTGAATTGCATCTTCTCAGCCATTTTTTGACCGATTTCCTTGTGACATGAGCATATGATAGTTCATTGTTATTACAACTATTTGTTCTGAGAATTTTTTTTTAATTGTTTTCGAATTTTCTTTTTAAATTGTTGAAAAAAAAATTGAAAATTTTAAGGATAATTTTCCCATATATCAAAACTAAGACTTTAAAACAAAACAAAAATCTGAACAGATTTTTCTACGATATTTGATTTTGTGTGTCCTAAAGTTTCGTGAAAATCGTGCCACAAATAAAAGCAGAGATAATTTTGTTCATTTTATACTAGTTTTGAGAAAAACGCGTTTGAAGTTTTGCTAAAGTTTCTGCACTCCAGTGAAGGTACTATACTGTCAATGCTACTTGCATATGAATTTTATGGGATCAGTAATCACATATCAATGCATGCATAAAAGGATCTGCACCTTGTCCCCCCTTATAAAGGTATTAATTAATCGCTCAAAGGCGAGGGGGGTCAGGGCGGGGCCAAGGGCCTCTAAAAATTTGTTGCAAGGTTCCATCAAAATTCACCAGGTGCCTAGCTTTCTGTTGGAATTCCTTTGTCTGTCTTCCTCTTCTTGTTTATTGTCTTCTTCGGTGTAATTCTTCTCTGTTCTCTCTTTTCTAGTCCTTTTTGGATGTACAGTCAGCGCCATAGGTTTTGGCGCGAATCATGCTGCGCCAATACCTATGGCGCGGAACAAGGCACCCTCCAAAACCTTGGTTCAAATCCGTCAATGACATTGGCGCGTGAGATGTAGACAAAGACAGTTGACCTTGAGCTACTCGCCCGTTGGAAAGCATTAGTCAGCCTTGGGCATTGACAGTGAGAGGGTCACGCATCTTTTGTGTTGGGGCCGCGAGTTTTTGTCCTTGACTGTGCATTGCTTTGTGCCTCGTGTGGGACAATGGGACGGGGGGAAAAGGGGTTGACCAAGGAACAGATCGCAGCTATTAGTTCCCTGACTCTTGTGGGAAAAAAATAATAAAGAAATCTCCAACATAACCGGTTTGGCATTGAGAAGTGTCCAGCACTGGACAAAAAAGTGCAAGGACGCGGGGGGCTCGGATCCGCCCCCCTACAAAAGAAAGGACAGGAAAGGCCCGTTTTTACCTCTCAGAGGGCCTGAAAGTGCTACAGCGCCAAGTGGACCTTGAACCCTCGCATCAGTGCAAAGGAACTAAGAGAAAAAAAATCCGAGGCTCCTCAGGACGTCTCAGTCCGTACTATTCAACGACGCCTCCGTGACGACCTCTGCTTCCAGTATCGCGCACCTCGAAGAAAGCCCATATTAACGACCTAGCAAAAGAAAAAGACTCCTATTCTGCAAAAGAAATTACTTAGCCTGGGAACCCGAGAAGTGGACGAAAGTGTTTTTTGGTCTGACGAGGCGACCTTCAAAAGTGAAATGGGAACAGGGGAGGGAAGGTGAGGTTACGTGCCCGGCTCGGATCCTACCACCCCAAAGTTCACTGAGGGGACCGTGAAACACCCGGATAGTGTCATGGTGTGGGGGCTTTTGGGTACCACGGCACTGGGGAGTTAGTGGTGTTACCAAAGAACTTGACGGTAAACAAAGAACGTTACCTCGAGCTTCTCGCCGACCACCTGGAGGACTGTTTCATAGCCTGCCAGAGCGAGATATTTCAGCAGGACGGTGCGCCAGCTCACACAGCCAAATTGGTCAGTTCTTGGTTTGAGCGGGTGGGTGTGGACTATATCAGGGACTGGGCAATAGGCAATAGGCCCGATTTAAGCCCCATTGAGAATATCTGGGCCTTGATGAAACGCTGCCTACAGGGTCGCGACACTTCCACAGTGCCCAAGCTTGTCGCCCAGCTCCAGGACACCTGGGCAACCCTGGACCCCTCCCTCCGCCAGAACCTGACCTTATCCGTACCCAAACGTCTCCAGAGCTGCAGGAAGAAGGGCTACCCGATCAAGTATCAGAGGTAGGGTAAGTATCTCATAAATATTTTTTTAACATTTTTTTATGCAGGCGTACGCTGCGTTGCGAGGCGAAAAATTCTCCGCGCCAATATCAATGGCGCTGACTGTATACATTTGTTTCAAAAAATTTGTGAACAGGTTGCACTTTTCATATTCAAAATTGTGTTCCAGAATTGTTACCTGGGTAACAAACTTCACCCTGAAGATTGCTGTAGTTGCGGTTTTTTTAAGGCTTAGTTTAGATATATGGGAAAATTATCCAAATTTTTTTTTTTTTTTTTTTTTTTTTTTTTTTACAAGTTTTGAAAGTTTAAATGCCCCTCGCTATGGGCATTTAAATTTATGTCCAGCTGAAAAAAGTCCACCATTCGAAAGCCAAGGGATAGGGTGTTGCCATAGACCATATAACTCAATTTCGTATATCAAAAAATAATTTTCATATTTTCCCAGCGGACTCTCCCCCTAACCTAACTGATCAAGCTAACAATAGTATTTCATCCCTGAATGCAGAAACACGGGTAAAACCTGATACAATGTATATATTGGCTCCTGTAATATCAAGAATTGGAACACTCCACCACGGCGGCGACAGTTCCAGGTACCGATTAGACACACACGTAATGCGCATCACTTCCCGCAGCACATGATGCGCATCACTTCCCGCAGCACATGATGCGCATTACTTCCCGCAGCACATGATGCGCATCACTTCCCGCAACACATAATGCGCATCACTTCCCGCAGCACATGATGCGCATCACTTCCCGCAGAACATCATGCGCATCACTTCCCGCAGCACATAATGCGCATAACTTCCCGCAGCACATGATGCGCATCACTTCCCGCAGCACATGATGCGCATCACGCTGCGCATCATGAGTCCTAGTATGGACATAGCTTATCGGAGCACTTCACTTTCACCAGCAATAACATTAGGGTTTAGCTTACATGCAAAAATAATGTATTCATAAGTAATACATAAAACCGCTATAAACAGCCTCCCAGAATACAGTGGTGGAGCCAAGTGTTTATGAGGGCAGGCACTAAGCCACACACCTGAGGTCATGGCGGGGTGAGTGGCGGGTGTGGCCTTGGAAATGGCCCCGCTGGCATAGACACCGTGATGAGGCGGGGGAGGCCCACCATTGTGCATGAACATGGGGTGTCCATTGAGGGGCCCCGCCTGCATCAGCGGGGCTGGCACAGGCAAGAGGGGCCCTTGGGGTGGTGACTCCGTCATGATGGGCATGGGGGGGTGCGGGGGAGGCTGGGGGCCCGGGCTGGGGTGTCTGGGGGCATCCTTGGCCAGGGCTTCCGGCATCATGCAGGGCGGCGGCTTCTGGTGGAGGTTCTGAGGGCACACGTCGACACAAACTTTAATCGTGAATGGGGAACAGATGCACAGTAAAAGTATGCAATGCACTCGGACAGGATCTTAGACTACTCTGCCATTCCTGGGAAATTACTGAACTGGAGTAAGAAAAGAACAAAATTCTGTAACCCTGGCTAGTCAGTGCATGGAACCTTTTTTTTTTTTTTTTTTTTATTGATTTACATCTATTACATAAATATATATACATATACATATACATATGCACATACATACACATACACATACATACACATACAGCCAGTAATAAATGAGCGGGCATCAGCCCGCCGCTGTAGCCGCAGCCACAGTCAGGTCACAGGTGGGCGGGGCGTGAGGTCACTCCCGCTCCTTAGTGTTCATCGGGGGGGTGGGGCGGCACGCGCCACCTCCAGCAGCAGGGGCAGATTTTTCTGAAACTGCCGTACGAGGGCGGCCGCGCTTTCCGGGCCGACGCACTGTCTGAGCCGCTCTGTAGCGGGACAGGAAAGCAGGTAGTGGGTCAGGGGATGGGGGGTCATATGAGGACAGTGCTCACACGGCCGCTCCTCAAACCCGTCCCTCAGCTCATCCAGGGTTACGTAGCCAAGCCGAAGTCGGTGTAGAACGACCTCCTCGGCTCGGGACAGCTGCTGGGCGGGGCGTAACGGCTCGTTGTTTTTCGTGGCTTGTTTGTGCCAGGCTGCCTGCCTCGATGTCTGCACCAGCTGGCGATACTGTTGTTCTGCGGCACAGATGGCAGCGCGTCTGGCCAGTACCTTGGCCCCTTGGATGCTGGGTAAGACAGTCAAGGCCACCGCTGGCTACCCCGCCGCGGACTTTTACGTCCGCTGAGCATGCTGCCACCTGGCGGGAGGCAGCAGAAAGTGTTCAATAGTCTCAAGAGACGTTCCTGCACCAGGGGCAGTGGGAGTCAGGGGACTGACGGAGGCGGTGCAGGTGAACCGTGAATGTCATGTGACAGAGGCAGTGCAGGTGAACCGTGAGTGTCGTGTGCTCAAATGTAAACAATACGACCGCTGAGCATGCTGCCACCTGGCGGGAGGCGCGGACACTGACCAGGGATGACAGGAGACGCTCGGACCGCCGGATAACTTTGTCAATTTATGGACTGGACCAGGCCTTTGTCCGGGACTCTGACATATCCCGGGACCTCGGATTTTGTCCGGCAAATCCGATATCCAGGAAATGGAGGTCCGGAAAAACGAGGGTTGTGTGTCTATAAGCCATCGCACGTCCAACCCCAGCGTGACGTCAGGAAAAGAAGCACGTTAAACAAAGATGATGATGATGATTCCTGGGCATTTTGAGGAAGGAAGAAAAAACAGCTTATGAGGGAAAAGGTCTCAGCGATGATAGACAGGAGTTTCAAGACACAACACCACCTTAACCCCTTGAGGCCCACAACGTCATTTCCATACTGATTTGGATACCATTAGACAATTTTAATGAATACAGGAGAACCTCATTTAACCGGCATTTAAAACAACGGCACTAATTGACCCAGGCATTAATTAGGTATAATTATTTCAAAAACTGAGAAAATCGGCAGAAATTTAGTTCAAATTTGGCGGGGTACGCAGGGTTGGCAGCCCTGCGCCATCTGGTGGTAGTGACGCGTAGTCTTTCCCGCGTAGTCTACCGTAGATAACAGTGAAGTCGCCAGGTCAACTTTTTTGTCTGTTTACAGTCGTGTGGTGGCGTTAATACTTACATCTCTACATCCATGATTTCAGGAAAGTTAGAAGGGGCTATCTGGAGAGTCTGTGTCATTTTGTGTCTTCATCTGTGTCATATTATGGCTATAAATGAACAAATGACAAAATTATCTACAAAGTGGCTACCAACAGTAGAGTCGCCATCCAGTGTTTATTTACTGAGTGTCGTACCGCAGCCGTCGTCACCCGAAAAAAAACCACGTAGTGAAATTTGAAACCGTCTATACTTGCAGATACAAAGCATAAAACAACGCTGAAACAGGGTAGATTATACAGTCATGATATAAACTACTGTGTATCATCTTCAGTGGCACATAAAAATCAGTAGTGATGCTATAATTCGTAATATATGGCGCCTGGCGACATGACTGCAGGTGGCGACTTTACTGTTATCTACGGTAGCCGCCATAACACTTGTGTTGTGTGCCGTATATCTACACCTCCCTGTGCCGTTATTAGTGGACCAATGTGCTAGTTATCCATCACCAAGATGCCAAAGGTCACCGAGAAACGTGGGCGCAAGGTGGTAACCCTGAAGCAGAATTTCATGAGAAATTGGGTGTAAAAGAGAAGTGTGTGTTTTCTTCTGGACGGCCACAACGCTTCAAGGTTCGGCATGGGATACGGAAGCTTGATTTAAGTGGGGAACAGCTGTCTGCCAATGTTGCGTCGGCCATTGAGTGACTACAAGCGTCTTTACAGTATTCTATATGTTTGTATATGTTAATGAAACCACATTTATTAAGTAGGATGCATTTATTGGGATTTTGGGCGATTCCATAAGAGTAACTCTCAAAACAACGGCAAAATGAGTTATCCGGCATGCGCTCCCCCCCGAGGGTGCCGGATAAACCAGGTTTTCCTGTATAAGCAATATTTTAATAGATATGACCTGCTTCGTATCCTTGTCCACTCGTAAATTTGGTATATTAAGTTAGTTTTCGTAATTTTATGGCTAAAAACAGACTATTTTCTATAGCCACGGAAAGATTGGGGGGCGTGAAGGGGTTAAAACAAGGCAAGGCAACTTAAAGATCCCATAACTCACATTGTTTTGATCCCTGAGTTCCTGGAGCTGCTGTCTGAGCGTCATGACTTCACTCTTGTACTGTGACTCCACCTGGCACAGCTTGTCACTCAGCTTCTGGTTCTGCTGCTGCTCATTCTCAAGGTGTCTCTGCAGGTCCTCTCTCTCCTCCTGCAGCTGATTGATGTACCGCTGAGTGAGCTACAAAGGATCAATTAATAAAAGGAAAAGTTATTACGAGCGAGCGCGAAGCACTCGTCAGATCTCGTCAGATCACTCGGATTTTTCCGGGATAAGCGGCCGACCCGACCCGACCCGACCGACCATCACGCTTTTCAGGAGCTTATATCTTTGGAATCCCGCTTCCGATTGACAAGCGGTCTTCGCCATCTGATGCCCCATTCAATCCCTACAGTTTCAGCATAAAAAGGCAAAGGTAAATGGATGACAGCAGACAAATTTCCTTGCTATCGAGTCCTCACTGGATACGGGAAATATGCATGAACATAATATTCTATTAAACTCTTCGTCATTTAATACTTTGCGAGAAAACTTTTTACATGGATAATATGAATAGAAGCGGAATTTCATTAGCTTTCCATTGATACATTTCGTTTTCTGATAAATGAATTAGCAGCATGTATAAATTAGCGTAAATAAATAACACCATCAATTGGGAAAAATTACCCGATTTCATGATGTTATTTATATAGTTAATGCTCATTTATGCATGCTGCTAATTCATTTATCAGAAAACGAAATATATCAATGGAAAGCTAATGAAATTCCGCTTCTATTTATATTCTCCATGTAAAATGTTTTCTCACAAAGTAGTATTAAACGACGAAGAGTTTAATAGAATATTAAGTTCATGCATATTTCTTGAGTCTCATAATGGCAGTTATTTAGTGTGTTTTACGGTTTTTTATTTGATAATATTATAGAACAAACATTTCCGAAGATAACAGTATACCTTTTATACTGATAAATTTTATATTTAGTAGGGGAAAATTACCATAAGCTGGCAAACACGGGCGGCAAGTGGAGTTTGTTGGTCCTCCAGTTCGCATTTCCCGCATTTTTCGCCTGCACAGCGAGGGCTGTGACATCACGTGCAAGACACCTATTGTGTAGTAATAGTAGTAGTAGTTATAGTTATAGTAGTAGTAGTAGTTATAGTAGTAGTAGTAGTAGTAGTAGTAGTAGTAGTAGTTACGAGCAAGCGCGAAGCGCTCGTGAGTCCTCACTGATACGGGATTTTTCCAGGATATAAGCAGCCGACCCGACCCGACCGACCATCACGCTTTTCAGGAGCTTATATCTTTGGAATCGCGCTTCCGATTGACAAGCGGTCTTCGCCATTTGATAGCCCCATTCAGTCCATATTTGTGTTGACATGTTTTGCCTCACGTGAAGGGTCAGCGTGGCGCGTGGCGCGTGAGGGGTGTCAGACAACGTTATCTTGCTATAGCTGAGAAACGGCTGTACCGACTAAGTTGAAATTTGGTGTGTGGTTTGAGACCACACACCTAGCAATGTCACACAGGTCAAACTCCGGGTGACGCCACACGTGCGCACGTGCGGCGGGTTTCTACGGGCTCGCTCGTCCCTCGCCGATTAAGGCGATCAATTAATAAAAGGAAAAGTTATAATAGAATAAAATTAAAATAAAATAAAATAAAATAATAATATAATTAAATAGAATAAACAATAAAAAAGTAATGAAGTCTTAATTGTGCTTCACGTTAAGCCCGTCACCCTTCTGCCAAAGTGTGAGTAAAGTGTTATACAAAATGTCCTTATCACAATTATGACACTTACACAACGTTCTTTCCTATATCAGACACATCAATAGATTACTGCTGGAGGTGAAACATGATAGCCTACCGTAGATAACACTATAGTCGCCAGTCACTCGCCACTGCACTAATGTCGCCAGGCACAATATATTACAAATTTTAGCATCACTACATACTTTTATGTGCCACTGAAGACATGTAGTGTGATGTACATCATATAAACTACTGTGCATGCGTCTTCAGTGGCACATACAAGTCTGTAGTGATGCTAAAGTTTGTAATATAATGTACCTGGCGACATTAGTGCAGTGACGAGTGACTGGCGACTATAGTGTTCTCTACGGTAGATATTACATTTGTGGATCTACACGAGGAAAATAGAAATAGATGAAAACTAACAAAAGGCAGTGAGATGAATGTTGACAAAATGAGAATGTGTGAATAATTACAAAGAATCTGCAATTGTACAATTTTTTGAGCCCAATTGTAATATTGTTTTGGATGTTTTGGATGTGCTAATTGCAGGTTAAGTTAACTAACCAACTTAACTAACAGGTAAGTACAGGTAGTGTTTCCTGCATGTCAATGAGACAACACTACAGACTTAGCACATGTGTATAATGACTCAACCCTTACCTCTGTTTCTCCTTCGTCCTCCTCCTCTTGCAGATCATCATTCAGATCCTGTTCACCTCCCTCGTCTGGCTCCCCTTGTTCCTCCTCCTCCTCCTCTTCTTCTTTATTCACCTCCTCCTCCTCTTCTTTATTCACCTCCTCCTCCTCTTCTTCTTTCTTCTCCTCCTCCTCTTCAGGTATAAGGTGGACCTCCTCTCCGGCTTGGGCTGCCCAGTTCTTAATGTACTCACTGTCATCTGTTGTAGAATGCATAACCATGTCATCAAAAACACAAGTGAGCTTGTTCCTTGTAAGTTCATGTAATGTAATGTAGCTGTAATTCCTTTAGGGTTGGAAAAAGATCAATAGAAGCAACTTATAACATTCTGATTACGACGAGTGTCAATTCAAGTTCAACCATTTAATTTCATTGATTTTCTTCAAATTTCCACAAGACTCAACCCCTTCACGCCGAGATCTTTCCTTTGCCAAAAAAAATTGCATGTTGTCGAGCCATAAAATTACGAAAAGTAACTGAATATACCAAATTAGTTAGTCGACAAGGATACTAAACAGGTCATATCTAAAAAATATTGCTTATATTCACTAAAAATGGTCTAATGGTACCCAAATTACAATGGAAATTACTTTCTGGGTCTCAAGGGGTTAAGTAAAGCATAATGAAGTGTTGAACAAGAATCCATAACGAGCTGACTTACTAGATTACAGGACAAAAATATATTAATAAATAAATAAGTACAAATAAGACGTGAGAACTAACTTTTGTTCCCTTGTCTCTCAGCTTCCTCTTCCTCATCGTGGTGGTCTGCCGCTGTGTTGAGGGACATCCCCTGCAGATGACCCCACTCATTGGCATACATGACACGCATTGCAAAGGAACTCTGAGGCTGGGGAAGCAATATTATGATGCATAAATATGAATGAAAAAGAAAAGGAGAGAGAGAGAGAGAGAGAGGGGGGGGGGGGGGGGTATTACATCTGATACACAAGTATACGGCTTATTCTGACACCAATCAAATATTTACCCAACAAAATCAAACTTGTTCTTCAAACCCTCAACTCAAACCAGACTTGCCATAACAATATAAGTTATACCAATCACCCTCACAGCAGCCAGCCAGCCTATGCTCAACATGCAGCAAGGGTGGTTTTCATGACTCACACAAAACACATTCATCTGATCCAGAATACTCTTGGAGAGGGGGGCGAGGGAGGCGCTGCTGTCGTTGTCGTTGTTGTGGTGGTTGTTGTGGTGGCGCCGGGAGTCCCTGGAGGTGCCGGACTCTGCCACGGAGCCAGCCAGCTGGGAGGAGGAGGAGGCGGTGGAGCAGGGACTCTTGGCGTCGTCCAGGTGGGGGTATCGCTTGGCCTTCTGCCCGTCACTAATAACAGAAAATCTAAATCTAAATCAAAGTATGTATTAGAATTTGGTATATTTTTTAACAAGACAAAATGCACATCTAAATCAAAATATGAATTAGAATTTGGTATATTTTGTATAGCTTTGAAAGATCTGTCAATTTCCATTAAATAATTTCGTATATTTAGGAGGGGTGAACTGCAAGTTGTAGTAAGTATTTGTGTAGGAGTATTGCTGTGTTGTAGTAAGTATTTGTGTAGGAGTATTGCTGTGTTGTAGTAAGTATTTGTGTAGGAGTATTGCTGTGTTGTAGTAAGTATTTGTGTAGAAGTATTGCTGTGTTGTAGTAAGTATTTGTGTAGGAGTGTTGCTGTGTTGTAGTAAGTATTTGTGTAGAAGTATTGCTGTGTTGTAGTAAGTATTTGTGTAGGAGTATTGCTGTGTTGTAGTAAGTATTTGTGTAGGAGTATTGCTGTGTTGTAGTAAGTATTTGTGTAGGAGTGTTGCTGTGTTGTAGTAAGTATTTGTGTAGGAGTATTGCTGTGTTGTAGTAAGTATTTGTGTAGGAGTATTGCTGTGTTGTAGTAAGTATTTGTGTAGGAGTATTGCTGTGTTGCAGTAAGTATTTGTGTAGGAGTGTTGCTGTGTTGTAGTAAGTATTTGTGTAGGAGTATTGCTGTGTTGTAGTAAGTATTTGTGTAGGAGTATTGCTGTGTTTTAATGCCATGCCACATGTGTAGAAGGGCTCATAGATGAATAGACCACCACCACATGTCACAATGGTAACGCAAGAGTCATGTCACACACATGTCACATGTCACAATGGTAAGGGCATTGGCAGTGTCAGAGCACTACCTAGACTGGTGTTTTATTAATGAGGCCAAAAATCCCGAACATTTGCTGTTTACTGACTGATATTTGATGCCAGGAGAAGGGAATACTACGGTTCTTCTTAATTTCGGTTGTATTATATCATAGTTAACCATATCATCAGCTAAATATAGGCAAAATTTTAAGCATGAGACTTTGAAATAGAAAGGAATTTTTGTCTCGTTAAAAAATGGACTAGTCATAATCAATATCAAGAAATAAAGCTTAACACAGCCTCCCATCACTCATAGAACTCATCACCTCCCAACACTCATAATAAATATCAAGAAATAAAGCTCAAAACAGCCTCCCATTACTCATAGAACTCATCACCTCCCAACACTCATAATAAATATCAAGAAATAAAGCTCAAAACAGCCTCCCATTACCCACAACACTCATAATAAACATAAAAAAACAGCCCCACCCAGCCTCCCATCACTCACCTGTAGCGGCTGAGATACTTGGAGCGCACCATCTTGTCGCTCACCTCCCGGCAAACCTTCTCCTTCCTCACGTCGTCGTGCACACACACAATGCCGTCGATCAGCGCAAACTTGGTGGACTGCACGAGGAAGCAAGTGATGCCGCCGCACTGGTTCACGTGGTCCCGGGCCTCCTGGGGGAAGTTCTCGGCCACCTGCTCGGCCAGCCGGGAGTCGTTGGTGTGCATGGGGCCCGCACACTTCAACCAGTCGTACATGAAGCTACACGGAAGCAGGGAAGAGGGAACAGCATGATTACAAAATGAAATAGGAGACAATAAAATCAATAAAATAATGATATACACTAGGGTCCCGCATAGAACGTTTCCCTTATAGAATCAACATTCCAACAACCTAAAATATTATTACAAAATTTTTGTTAGGAACGAATGTGATCATATATGTAGAACAATTTCGCCATCAAAATAGGGCAAATCCGAGGAGTTCTCATTCTCATATAGAACGCCGAAATATCATACAGAACGAAGGTTGCGTCCCTAGCGTGGGGTGAGGAGGGGCACAGGGCGGCGTGTCGCCACGGAGGTGGGGTGAGGGTGGCATGAGGTGGGGAACGGCGGTAGCGACAGCGCAGTTCTCGTCCATTATTACCAAAAAAAACATTCACGTGAAGGATATATGTTGTGATCCATTCACAATATCGTCAGCTATCGTAATTTATTGATGGCTTTCATCAATAAAACCACAACACTTTCGTTGTTGTGGTTTTGTTTACAAGTTATCAGCTGTGAGTGGGTGAGCCCAGACCAGCCGGGGCGTTCTGGCGAGTCAAGCCAGGCTTTTGGCACGGAACACCTCGCCCCCTGTACATAATCCCTATAAGATTTAAGGTAAGTAACAATATGCCTATTTCGTCATTTCTATGCATAACTTATCATATATACATGTTTTGGTATGCATGGGTGTCACTTGGGTGTGAAGGAGTATAAATGTACGGGTAGGGATGGGAGGACTCATCTACCAATATAAATTTTTCCCATAGGTTATGTGTTTCACATAAAGTGAATTCACATAGAACGACCTCGTTTATCCACCAATTTCTCGTTCTATGTGGGACCCTAGCGTACACTATTTTTTTTATATGCTAAAAAGTAATATCATGCTGGAAAGATTGAATAACAAGAGACACAGACACACACACACACATCCTGCCCTTACTTACTCCAGGAGGGTGTTGATGGTCTCCTGCTGCAGGCCTGGAGGGGAGCTGGTGGTCAATTTCTGCTGCAGCACATTCTCCAGCTCTTCAGGATTGTCCCTCGTGTGTTGAGGGAGGGAGAAAGGGTTGTCGGAATCCGGCTGAACAGTACAGGAGAGAACATAAGAAACATAAGAAAATAAGAAAGCTTCAAGAAGCAGCGAGACCTACACGTGGTAGTTCCTGTTACTTAACACTACCTACAACCACCTGTCATCCCCTTCCCTAAAGCTGTCTAGCCTCCTTTTAAAACTCCCTATTGACTCCGCATTAACTATCTGCGAAGAGAGAGAGAGAGAGAGAGAGAGGAGAGAGAGAGGACAGAGGGGAGAGAGAGAGAGAGAGAGAGAGAGGAGAGAGAGAGAGAGAGAGAGAGAGAGGGGAGAGATGAGAGAGAGAGAGAGAGAGAGAGAGAGAGAGAGAGAGAGAGAGAGAGACGAGGAGGAGAGAGAGAGAGAGAGAGGGGGGGGGGGGGGGGCAGAGACGTGCTGAGCGCTCCTACACCCAACTGCCGACCAACATCACATGGAACGTCGCCCGAGGCCACAGTGGCAGCAGCAGAAGTGACAACAACATCAGCTGCAGCTCCAACAACACCAGCAACCACAACAACAACGACTACAGCAGGAGCAGTGGCGGGATGATCCCCGCTCCCAGCTTGACAGTCTGGGGCACCGGAGGAGAGTCGGTGCCCTCGCAGTGTTGCACAAGGCCCGGGTGCAACACTCTTCCCACCTTGCAGGACTTCGGGTCCCGTGGAGGAGGTCTGAGCGCGCTACGAGGACGGTAGTGTCAGGTGATCTCCTCCTCGAGGCCCCGAGGACCCACACCGTGATGGGACAGCGAGCCTTTACTCGGGCCACGGCGACACTGTGGAACGCCTTCACGGTTGAGGTGATGTCGTGGCCATGAACACACCCAGCAGGTGAAGGTGGCGGCCCACAGATGGTGCCGCCTATATCCGCCTTAGTGATCGTAAAGCGTGATACAGTGTCGTGTCATTAGTGACACACAGTGACACTTAGTAGACACAGTGACCTACAGTGTACGTGTCAATAGTGCGCCTGACAAGTGCCTGTGACGGAAAGTGACCCTCAGCCTGTAACATTGTGTACTTACTCCTAGAGTTATTATCTTACAAGGGATAGCTTTCGGATAGATGTCCCCGGGACAGGGGACTCTTTAGCTTCTGCCTTAATGCCTTCATCAACCTCCTTACCAATTGTAGCCCCATGTCAACCATGATGTAAGTTGTTTACATAAAAAAAAGAGGAGAGAGAGAGAGAGAGAGAGAGAGAGAGAGAGAGAGAGAGAGAGAGAGAGAGAGAGAGAGAGAGATGAGAAGAGAGAGAGAGAGAGAGAGAGGGGAGAGAGAATCATGTAGTGGCAGGATGTCTTGAATGTGTGATAAGGGTTAGGATACGTAATGTAGACGCAGCTATCAGGACAAGGTACACCACCATTATATTGCACACAAAAGTAACTACATAAAACCTGCATAGAGCCAAGAGGAATCCATGAAAGTATCTGTGAGAACTGTATGGGAAGTGGTAATGAACTACTCGTGGGTTGGGATGCTGAGAGTAACCTTACAGCAAACACTACTAATCAACACTATAATACGGTTCTGCCAGGAAGGGGAAGGGACTACAGTAAAAGCCTTATCACTCCGCACTGTATAACTCAGAATTTGATATATACACATCTATGCCTATAGCGCGTGTAGGCAGTGAGCTCCAGGGGTGGGATGGTAGGCCTTGGAGGCTCACTCAAGGGCTGTGATGGTTGGCCCTCACCCGTGGTGGCACAAGCAGGATTCTTATAGTGACGCCTGTAATTAGAGGCTCATGCCGCCCCCCTGTGTCCGATGCACTCGCAGTCGAAGGTAGAGTTAATGGACAGGGCATAGTGTTGCAGTAATTAAGTGCTCAAGTGATGTAAAATTAAGTTGTACAGTACTGTATACAATACAGTACAGTGTTGTGATTATAAAGTGATTAAAGTGATACCAGTGTTAAAATGCGACTGAGTCCCCCTAACATCTTCTACATGTTACAACAAGGCTCCCCTCTCCTTGGATTACGAGTATATATATGCCTGCCTGCTGCTACCCTTTCACTGCTAAGTGTACTTTTTATGCTTTTACAGTACTGGATTTTTATTTTTTATTTATATATATATATATATATATATATATATATATATATATATATATATATTATATATATATATATATATATATATATATATATATATATATATATATATATATATATATATATATATATATATATATATATATATATATATATATATATATATATATATATATATATATATATATATATATATATATATATATATATATATATATTAGGGTGGTCCTTAGTATGTATGTAAAATTTAATTTTGAGAAACTTTATGTTCCTAACCCGGATATATGTTCTATGTTATGAAAATACTATGTGAGTAAATTTTCAGCCGAATCGGTTCACGAAAAGATGTTGCACACAGCCTCCCTCCAATTTCACCCTGGCCCTGGCTCCAGGTCCCCCCTCAGTTGAGGTATTAGCGCTCGAAGGCGGGGGTATCGTGCTTGCCGGGCTCCTCACTGTGGCCTGGTGTGGGCCAGGGTGCGCTTCCGCGGGTCCGGGAAGGCCTTCCGGTGGTCCGCCACCACTTGAAGGAGGAACTGAAGCTGCTCCTCATCCTTTGTGAGGGATCCGTTTGAACTCTTGGATGAGCGCAAACTCCTCTTTCCGCGTGGTCATTCACCACAGCGAGGTTCCGGACGATCTGAGAGGACCGCTGGAACCCCTCGTCCATCTGCCACGAGTCCGGTGGCAGATCGAGGAAGGCCTCATCCAGGTGTAGCTTCCGGAAGAAGTGGAGAGTACGTCCACTGACGAAGTCTTCCAGGTGGAGATCTCGGACCGACTTCTTTGGAAGCGTGACTCTTTTCGGAGCCGTGTCCTCTCCGTCAAATTCCTCTCGTCGTAGGGCCGTAACCATGGCGTTTTTGGTCTCGCAGGACACGTCGGAGTCGAAGAAGGACAGCCCAACCAGTTCTTCTGACACGTACCACAGATGGCTTGACAGTTTCGACAGCGCGACGTCTCCGATCTCAGGGTCGATCTTGTCGTAGGTGCCGAGGGCCTTGATGAGTTCGAGGTCGAGTCGAGGGGCTTGAACGAGAAAGAAGCCTCAATCCAGGCCTTTGCGTAGACTCGGACGACGAAGAGGCAAACCGCTGGAGTCCACGCTCCTCCTTCTTCGTCAAGCGGAACTGGCCCCGGAACATCCAAATCTTGAAGGAGTAGAGGACTTTTGACATCCATCTGGCCTGGTGCATTGCTCCAGGAGCAAGGAATCGAATTCCACCGGGAGGGGCACCACCGAGGAAAATGATGACAAGTTTGACCAATTCCCGGTAGTCATCGCGAAGGTCTCACGCTCTTGAAGGACTTGAAGAGTCCATCGAAGAGCCTCATCCTTGACGTCCTCTAGAACAGTCGCCACTTCCTCCACATGATTCCCGTGCCGAAGTCCTCTCGGTCGATGCTCTCCCATGAGGTTTGGAAGCGTTTGAAGAGCAGATGCTCGGGCGATGAGGAACACCCAAGAACACGGACGAACACCGCATGTACCACCAGCTCCAGGATATGTGACGACAGGCGAAATGCAGCAGGTCTTTCCCCATTTTCTGTTCGATGAGGACACAGGCCCCGTTTCTGCGGCCGGGTGTGGATGCCGTGGTGTCGAAGGACATCCCGACTACCTGATCCGCGACTCCCATGTCTCCAGGGCCGAGACCACCGCTGCCGCCATGCTCTCTCCCGTGCCACTGCCCAACTTGGCGACGGCGAGCAGTTGGGCGCCTCCAATCCGGAAATGATGATCGGGAGACGGTCCACATGTTCTTTCGTGGTCAGGTCCATCACGAGCTTGCCATCCCAGTGGACCACCAGCGGAGTTCTGACCGAAAACTCCTCTCTGATCTTTGAGGCCATGGCCGCACGATGTTTCAAGCTTGGCGTCGGATGGATGAGCGGTTGATGTTGAGCTCTTCGACGTTCTGGCCTAGGCAACGTGCGGCTTCAGTCAGCACGTATGTCGCGGAACGATCGGTCAGCTTGGTTCGATCCAGCGTGGCCGCCAGTGTGGAGAGACGATGTTCTTCGTGGCCCGTTTCGCCCGCTTCGCAGGACTCGCTCCTCCAACTGCTCCGTATTCTTCATCTGAGACAACAGCTGAAGTGTTGGAGCTGGACGACGGCGAGGACTCGAGCTGCGCCACAGATGAGGAAGCGGCAGCCTCTTCTTGTTTGCGGGCGGAGAAAGCAGCGGCCTTTTCCAAGCGAAGAGATTGCCTCGTCTCCTGAGCAGCAAGGACGGAATCGACGCCGCCCATCCTTCCTCGACGTCCTGGCTCCCGTTGGGCGAGGAGGAACTCTTTGTCCTCCTGGTTGGTCATCATGGTCAGCGCATTCCCGTGTGCCACGTCGAAGAGGTTGTCGAGAAGTACCTCAAAATCCTTTTCTTTCGAGATTTGAGCCTCCGATCGCCGATAGCGACCTTTCTTGAGGAGCTCGTACTCCCGATGGAGCTTCTCAATCTTGGTGACAATGTTGTCTTTTCGGATCATTGGGATCCGCGCCATATCCCAAAACTGAGCCACCATGGGGGTCACGGCAGCGTGACATCGCGGAGAGTCATCTTTTGAGCTGTAGACGGTGGAGAACGACCCGAGAACCTCTCTGTTGGAAGGGAGTTTGGAGCCAATTACCTCCGTTTGGGGAACCACAAGAAAATCTTTGCTCCTAGTCGCCATATCAACTGAAAAAGAAAGGAGAATATGTTCAGAACTTAATTTGTGAAAAGTAGAATCGAATTCGGAAGGAAAATATTGTGAAAATAGGAGGAGGAAATGGAGTATGTTCCAATAACACCATGACCAGTCGAACGAGTCACAGAGGGAAAACTTCGGGTCATGTGTGCAACATCTTCCTACGAGCCGAATCCCATAAAAAAATTTCAGGGTGATTTCCACTTGAATGGTAACAAATTCCCGGGTTAGGAACAAAAACAATTCCAACTTTTGTTTTAAGGACCACCCTAATATATATATATATATATATATATATATATATATATATATATATTATAATATATATATAATATATATATATATAAAATGTCCTCATCTGATATGGGTATATATACAAACAAACCTCGATTTCCCGGATATCGGATTTGCCGGACAAAAGCCGAGGTCCGGAGATATGTCCGAGTCTCGGGCATTTTTTTTTTTTTTTTTTTTTTTTTTTTTTTTTTTTTTACGTTGAAATGCCTGGTCCTGTTCGTAAATTGACCAAGTTGTCCGGCGGTCCCGAGCATCTCCTGTCACCCCTGGTCAGTGTCCGCGCCTCCCGCCAGGTGCAGCATGCTCAGCGGTCGTATTGTTACATTTGGGCACACATTCAAGGTTCACCTGCACAGCCTCCGTCAGTCACCTGACTCCACTGCCCCTGATGCAAGAACATTTCTGAGACTATTGAACACTTTCTGCTGCCTCCCGCCAGGTGGCAGCATGCTCAGCGGTCGTATTGTTTACATTTGGGCACACGACACTTACGGTTCACCTGAACAGCCTCCGTTTAGCCCCTGACCCCCACTGCCCCTGGTGCAGGAAAACGTCTCTTGAGACTATTGAACACTTTCTGCTGCCTCCCGCCAGGTGGCAGCATGCTCAGCGGTCTTATTGTTTACATTTGGGCACACGACACTTACGGTTCACTGCACAGCCTCCGTTAGTCCCCTGACCCCCACTGCCCCTGGTGCAGGAACGTCTCTTGAGACTATTGAACACTTTCTGCTGCCTCCCGCCAGGTGGCAGCATGCTCAGCGGACATAAAAGTCCGCGGCGGGGGTAGTTGATATTGTTGGTTGCCGGACAGTAAATACTAGAGTAGGATAACGTCCGGGGGTGGGTAATGGCATCGGGACTATATATATATATATATATATATATATATATATATATATATATATATATATATATACTATATATATATATATATATACATTATATATATTATATATATTTTTTTTTTTTTTTTTTTACTTGCAATTCCCGGACTTTTGCGGTTCCCGGACCAGTGCTCCCCCCTATTAGTCCGGGAAATCGAGGTTTGTGTGTATATATTAGGGTGGTCCAAGAAGAGGGGGTAAAATTTCAAAGTGCACTGGTCCTTTCTCCACACCGCTGCTTTTTTTTGTGTTGCATTCCTCTCCTTGTGTGCAAAATTTCATGGCGATACAATGATATTTAGAGGTCGTCCCATCATCTCGCTTTCTATCATAGGATTTAACCCGGAAAATATCACATATCCGAATTGGAGCACTTCCCGACATCACAGACCCAAATGGTGTTGATTTCTGAATTTTCCGGGGTTGGTAACCCCATAGACCACATTTTATCAACTAAAAACTGATATACAGCTGTCTGAATGCTGAATTTCATTATTTGGTTTTCACAGTAGATTTTAGGGGTAGGCCATACCCTGGTTAGGGTACTTCTAGTAGAGATAAAGCAAAATGGTTCGCATTTTTGAACTCAGAAGGGTCGATTTACACATAGAAGTGGTTTCATCAACACTGATTTATTGACAATTCACAAAATATTGCCAAAAAAAACACTTCTATAGGAAAATAGAGAAATTGAAATTTTCTGTCATATTTTGCAGGTTTTAGTAAATAAATGAAATATGAAAGCATTTCTATGAGTAAATCGACCCTTCTGAGTTCAAAAATGCAAACCATTTTGTTCTATCTCTATTAGAAGTACCCTAACCAGGGTATGGCGTAGGGTGGGTTGGGGATGTACCGTACACTTTTTTTTTTTTAAATCAGGAAAAAAATAATTGAGTTAAATCTGAATTTTTTTATTATGTATTACAAAATATAAGATATGGACTACATTATGTGTGAGGCACAACTCTGGCAACATCATAAAAGCAACTGAAAAATAGGCCCGAAAAAAAAAACTAAAAACGTACGGACCATCCATAGGTGAGGACGCTCCATACAGAGATATTTATCGATAAGTAAAAAAAAAAATTGAAAATAAAAAAATCAAGCACAGTTGAATTAGGGCAACACATTTCATGAAATGGACCCTAGTGATGAAATCAAATCAATTTATATTAGCAATATAATAGTGCAAGCAATTTTAATCAATTAAAAAGTGAAAGTAAAAAAAAGTGAAAATAAATTTTGACTTTGAAGTTCCTGGATTTTTTTTTTTTAATATATATTTGCAATCCTATTAATACTTTCATTACCCTACATAATGTACTTAATCATGGAAGTGCTTCTGTAGCACTTCCAGAAGGGAAACATAAATTAATAATTATTTATAATAAATGCAGATGATTTAATGCAATATTTGGCATATTTTAATTTGATTGAACTTAACACTGCTTGGAATTACCTTTAGAATGTAGATATAGGCCTATAGCCTAGTTTCATTAGGCTACACAATCTTGACAAGCATGGATGGAAGCATGGAAACATACTGGTAAAACACCACAAGGATTATGAACAGATGAATGAAATCACTACTGTGATAGGTGTCACTATCTAATATTATGTTGCTGCATCCTACTTGACATTATTGAAAACACATAACCCATACCAGAATTTAAAACATTTTGTTTACACTGTGGATGTTACCTACATTTAAAAACCATACTGTACGAAGTGTCCACATGACGCCATTCACATGTAAACCAACATTTCGGATCGTTCGTGTGGCTGGAATGTCTTTATATCCCTTTGGTACATCACAACTGAACACATTTCGATACTTAATACCTTACCCCCACACTGCTGGCATATTCATGAACACAAGAGACCATGAAATGGAGGCCAAATATTACATGGGACATGCCAAAAACAACAAAACTCACCTCTAAAATTATCCAAACGCCGACCATCCAATTCTCTCCCGCTCAGCTGATCGAACCCCTTTTCTCTTACTACATTTATACGGTAACTATCCTAAACCTATAAATATGGCCAAGGGAGCATTTGTACGTTACATCCATATGTACGGTATCTCCCCAACCCACCCTACCCCTAATTTACGGTATGAAAACCAAATAATGAAAATCAGCATTCAGAGAGCTGTATATCAGTTTTTAGTTGATAAAATGTGTCTATGGGGTTACCAACCCCGGAGAATTCAGAAATCAACACCATTTGGGTCTGTGATGTCGGGAAGTGCTCCAATTCGGGTATGTGATATTTTCCGGGTTAAATCCTATGATAGAAAGCGAGATGATGGGACCACCTCTAAATTAAGTTTTATCACCATGAAATGTCATAGGCTTGTAACCTATGGGTAATGGACAAAAAATAACCTTGTGGAGGAATAAAAGTAGAAAAATATTTTTGGTGGACCACCCTAATATATATATATATATATTATATATATATATATATAATAATATATATATATATATATATATATATATATATATATATATATATATATATTATATATATATATATACATATCAGATGAGGACATTGTATAACTCGGCAAGGGCCAGAGCCCCTACCGAGCCGAGTTGTAAGGGTTTTACTGGATCTATTTGGGGAGGGGAATGTGGAAGAAGCAAAAAGAACAATCAACAGTTTTTGTATGACCAGAGAAAATAAGAGGAAAGAAAGACAAAGAAATTAAAAGACAGATAAAGAGAAGACAACTAACTAAAGACCCAGACAGCAAGAAGAGAAACATCAGGGAGTGCCGATAAAAAAGGCCAAAACTCCCGTCCCACAACTGCACTGAACTAAAGGGACAACAGGGACAAGAAAATACAGTCTAATACTTCTCTAGGGAAAGATTCAAAGGATGACATGTTGGCAATGACCCGCCAGACACTAACCAGCAGCGGGGCTCTGGTAGGGGTGACAGTGGTGAGCTTCATGAGGCTGGGCAGCTTGCCAGCCTCAAGGGCGTCCCGCTGCTGCCGCAACTTGCGCAGACGACCAATGTATTCATTCCTGTCAAACCAAGAGCCAAGGTTAATTATAAATGTGGTCGAGGCATTCGCCTTTCTTGGATGCAACTCCAGTATATCAACATGGCAATACAAAATAGGAGAGCCTGATAAGAACATAAGAAAAGAAGGAAGCTACAAGAGGCCGCGAGACCTACACGTGGAAATTAGCTAGTGGACAAGGATACTAAACATGTCATATCTATAAAATATTGGTTATGTTAATTAAAATTGTCTAATGGTGGTTAAATTACAGTGAAAATTACGTTCTGGGTCTCAAGGGGTTAGGAGATTTATATACACAATTGATGTCACCCTAATGTGTGTCAAGCCGTGATTACTGTTATAATCCATCTTTGCCTTGTGGTTTGCTTTACACTCTGGACCCTTAAGCACGGCCTACCACGGCCATGTGCCATCTGTACCTAAACATAAGTACTTGTTTAGCATGTAAGATTCTTCTCTTTTTGTAGTATTAAGTATAAGTACCTTATCAAGTTATATGTCCTGTCTGGATGAAATTAAGATATTGTTATTAGTATTATCATCAAGCTCTGTGCTTTTTTTTTTTTACATCTGTGCCTATAGCGCCTGTAGGCAGTGGTGACCCAGGGCTCGGATGGTAGGCTCTGGAGGTTCACTTGAGGGCTGTGATGGTTGGTCCTCGCCCGTTGGTGGCGCAGGCAGGATTTTTATAGTGACGCCTGTGATTACAGGCTCATGCCGCCCCCCTGTGTCCTCCGATGCACTCGCAGTCGAAGGAAGAGTTGATAGGCAGGGCATGTGGGTGTTCTTAGGCCACTTGACGGTGCAGAAAGATTTTGGGTTTCTTCGGGGATCGAACTCGGGTCACCGAGAACGCCAGTCGGAGACTCTAACCGCTCCGCTACCGCCTCCCCCCCAAAGGTACGGCTCATGATGTAACTGGATGACGATAATGTCTAATTCCCTCTTCAATAAATACAAGACTAAGCATCAAATATCAGCAACGCCACAGACGACTAAGACCTTCATCAATACACATGGTTCCTGTTATTTGTGTGCAATGTCAAAAAAATGTTCACTCTTATACCAAACACTTTCTGTCTGGACCAAAACATAACAAACAAATCCCTAAACAATAAAAATAATAACAAACCCCCAAACAACAACAAAAATACCCCAACCCCCCAAACAACAACAAAAACAAAGACTCACTGGACACACAATTCATCCTCCAGCGGGTCACAAAGAAGGTTAGGTTGATTGGCAGGCTTCTTAACCTTCTTTTTCTTTTTATTTTTGGTTGATTTGAGTGGTGAAATGGCCTCGGACTCTGTCCCAGGCTTGAGGATGGTAACGTGGGCTTTTTCTAGGCTTTCCAAATCAATGGGTAATGCAGGCTTGGAGGACCTGGGGACAAATCAATGGGTAATGCAGGCTTGGAGGACCTGGGGACAAATCAATGGGTAATGCAGGCTTGGAGGACCTGGGGACAAATCAATGGGTAATGCAGGCTTGGAGGACCTGGGGACAATGGGTAATGCAGGCTTGGAGGACCTGGGGACAATGGGTAATGCAGGCTTGGAGGACCTGGGGACAATGGGTAATGCAGGCTTGGAGGACCTGGGGACAATGGGTAATGCAGGCTTGGAGGACCTGGGGACAATGGGTAATGCAGGCTTGGAGGACCTGGGGACAATGGGGTAATGCAGGCTTGGAGGACCTGGGGACAATGGGTTAATGCAGGCTTGGAGGACCTGGGGACAATGGGTAATGCAGGCTTGGAGGACCTGGGACAATGGGTAATGCAGGCTTGGAGGACCTGGGGACAAATGGTAATGCAGGCTTGGAGGACCTGGGGACAAATGGGTAATGCAGGCTTGGAGGACCTGGGGACAATGGGTAATGCAGGCTTGGAGGACCTGGGGACAAATGGGTAATGCAGCTTGGAGGACCTGGGGACAATGGGTAATGCAGGCTTGGAGGACCTGGGGGACAATGGGTAATGCAGGCTTGGAGGACCTGGGGACAATGGGTAATGCAGGCTTGGAGGACCTGGGGACAATGTGTGTAATGCAGGCTTGGAGGACCTGGGGACAATGGGTAATGCAGGCTTGGAGGACCTGGGGACAATGGGTAATGCAGGCTTGGAGGACCTGGGGACAAAGGGTAATGCAGGCTTGGAGGACCTGGGGGACAATGGTAATGCAGGCTTGGAGGACCTGGGGACAATGGGTAATGCAGGCTTGGAGGACCTGGGGACAATGGGTAATGCAGGCTTGGAGGACCTGGGGACAATGGGTAATGCAGGCTTGGAGGACCTGGGGACAATGGGGTAATGCAGGCTTGGAGGACCTGGGACAAAGGGTAATGCAGGCTTGGAGGACCTGGGGGACAATGGTAATGCAGGCTTGGAGGACCTGGGAACAATGGGTAATGCAGGCTTGGAGGACCTGGGGACAATGGGTAATGCAGGCTTGGAGGACCTGGGGACAATGGGTAATGCAGGCTTGGAGGACCTGGGGACAATGGGTAATGCAGGCTTGGAGGACCTGGAGACAAAGGGTAATGCAGGCTTGGAGGACCTGGGGACAATGGGTAATGCAGGCTTGGAGGACCTGGGGACAATGGGTAATGCAGGCTTGGAGGGACCTGGGGACAATGGGTATGCAGGCTTGGAGGACCTGGGGACAAAGGGTAATGCAGGCTTGGAGGACTTGGGGACAATGGGTAATGCAGGCTTGGAGGACCTGGGGACAATGGGTAATGCAGGCTTGGAGGACCTGGGGACAATGGGTAATGCAGGCTTGGAGGACCTGGGGACAAGGGTAATGCAGGCTTGGAGGACCTGGAGACAATGGGTAATGCAGGCTTGGAGGACCTGGGGACAATGGGTAATGCAGGCTTGGAGGACCTGGGGACAATGGGTAATGCAGGCTTGGAGGACCTGGGGACAATGGGTAATGCAGGCTTGGAGGACCTGGGGACAATGGGTAATGCAGGCTTGGAGGACCTGGGGACAATGGGTAATGCAGGCTTGGAGGACCTGGGGACAATGGGTAATGCAAGCTTGGAGGACCTGGGGACAATGGGTAATGCAGGCTTGGAGGACCTGGGGACAAAGGGTAATGCAGGCTTGGAGGACCTGGGACAATGGGTAATGCAGGCTTGGAGTACCTGGGGACAATGGGTAATGCAGGCTTGGAGGACCTGGGGACAATGGGTAATGCCAGGCTTGGAGGACCTGGGGACAATGAGTAATGCAGGCTTGGAGGACCTGGGGACAATGGGTAATGCAGGCTTGGAGGACCTGGAGACAATGGGTAATGCAGGCTTGGAGGACCTGGGGACAATGGGTAATGCAGGCTTGGAGGACCTGGGGACAATGGGTAATGCAGGCTTGGAGGACCTGGGGACAATGGGTAATGCAGGCTTGGAGGACCTGGGGACAATGGGTCATGCAGGCTTGGAGGACCTGGGGACAATGGGTCATGCAGGCTTGGAGGACCTGGGGACAATGGGTAATGCAGGCTTGGAGGACCTGGGGACAATGAGTAATGCAGGCTTGGAGGACCTGGGGACAATGAGTAATGCAGGCTTGGAGGACCTGGGGACAATGGGTAATGCAGGCTTGGAGGACCTGGGGACAATGGGTAATGCAGGCTTGGAGGACCTGGGGACAATGGGTCATGCAGGCTTGGAGGACCTGGGGACAATGGGTAATGCAGGCTTGGAGGACCTGGGGACAATGGGTAATGCAGGCTTGGAGGACCTGGGGACAATGGGTAATGCAGGCTTGGAGGACCTGGGGACAAAGGGTAATGCAGGCTTGGAGGACCTGGGGACAATGGGTAATGCAGGCTTGGAGGACCTGGGGACAATGGGTAATGCAGGCTTGGAGGACCTGGGGACAATGGGTAATGCAGGCTTGGAGGACCTGGGGACAATGGGTAATGCAGGCTTGGAGGACCTGGGGACAATGAGTAATGCAGGCTTGGAGGACCTGGGGACAATGGGTAATGCAGGCTTGGAGGACCTGGGGACAATGGGTAATGCAGGCTTGGAGGACCTGGGGACAATGGGTAATGCAGGCTTGGAGGACCTGGGGACAATGGGTAATGCAGGCTTGGAGGACCTGGGGACAATGGGTAATGCAGGCTTGGAGGACCTGGGGACAATGGGTAATGCAGGCTTGGAGGACCTGGGGACAATGGGTAATGCAGGCTTGGAGGACCTGGAGACAATGGGTAATGCAGGCTTGGAGGACCTGGGGACAATGGGTAATGCAGGCTTGGAGGACCTGGGGACAATGGGTAATGCAGGCTTGGAGGACCTGGGGACAATGAGTAATGCAGGCTTGGAGGACCTGGGACAATGGGTAATGCAGGCTTGGAGGACCTGGGGACAATGGGTAATGCAGGCTTGGAGGACCTGGGGGACAATGGGTAATGCAGGCTTGGAGGACCTGGAGACAATGGGTAATGCAGGCTTGGAGGACCTGGGGACAATGGGTAATGCAGGCTTGGAGGACCTGGGGACAATGGGTAATGCAGGCTTGGAGGACCTGGGGACAATGGGTAATGCAGGCTTGGAGGACCTGGGGACAATGGGTAATGCAGGCTTGGAGGACCTGGGGACAATGGGTAATGCAGGCTTGGAGGACCTGGGGACAATGGGTCATGCAGGCTTGGAGGACCTGGGGACAATGGGTAATGCAGGCTTGGAGGACCTGGGGACAATGGGTAATGCAGGCTTGGAGGACCTGGGGACAATGGGTAATGCAGGCTTGGAGGACCTGGGGACAATGGGTCATGCAGGCTTGGAGGACCTGGGGGACAATGGGTAATGCAGGCTTGGAGGACCTGGGGGACAATGGGTAATGCAGGCTTGGAGGACCTGGGGACAATGGGTCATGCAGGCTTAGAGGACCTGGGGACAATGGGTAATGCAGGCTTGGAGGACCTGGGGACAATGGGTAATGCAGGCTTGGAGGACCTGGGGACAATGGGTAATGCAGGCTTGGAGGACCTGGGGACAATGGGTCATGCAGGCTTAGAGGACCTGGGGACAATGGGTAATGCAGGCTTGGAGGACCTGGGGACAATGGGTAATGCAGGCTTGGAGGACCTGGGGACAATGGGTAATGCAGGCTTGGAGACCTGGGGACAATGGGTCATGCAGGCTTAGAGGACCTGGGGACAATGGTGAAAACAAAGGTTAGAGTTCAGGAGTAATAATTAGAGATTATAAATAATATAAATACAATAATAAATATATAAATAATTGTATAAATAATAAAAGCACAAATAATAAAAGTATAAGTAATAGAAGTATAAATAATAGAAGTATAAATAATAGAAGTATAAATAATAGAAGTATAAATAATAGAAGTATAAATAATAGAAGTATAAATAATAGAAGTATAAATAATAGAAGTATAAATAATAGAAGTATAAATAATAGAAGTATAAAATAATAGAAGTATAAATAATAGAAGTATAAATAATAGAAGTATAAATAATAGAAGTATAAATAATAGAAGTATAAATAATAGAAGTTATAAATAATAGAAGTATAAATAATAGAAGTATAAATAATAGAAGTATAAATAATAGAAGTATAAATAATAGAAGTATAAATAATAGAAGTATAAATAATAGAAGTATATAAATAATAGAAGTATAAATAATAGAAGTATAAATAATAGAAGTATAAATAATAAAAGTATAAATAATAGAAGTATAAATAATAGAAGTATAAATAATAGAAGTATAAATAATAGAAGTATAAATAATAGAAGTATAAATAATAGAAGTATATAAATAATAGAAGTATAAATAATAGAAGTATAAATAATAGAAGTATAAATAATAGAAGTATAAATAATAGAAGTATAAGTAATAGAAGTATAAATAATAGAAGTATAAATAATAGAAGTATAAATAATAGAAGTATAAATAATAAAAGTATAAATAATAAAAGTATAAGTAATAGAAGTATAAATAATAGAAGTATAAATAATAGAAGTATAAATAATAGAAGTATAAATAATAAAAGTATAAATAATAAAAGTATAAGTAATGGAAGTATAAATAATAGAAGTATAAATAATAGAAGTATAAATAATAGAAGTATAAATAATAAAAGTATAAATAATAAAAGTATAAGTAATGGAAGTATAAATAATAGAAGTATAAATAATAGAAGTATAAATAATAGAAGTATAAATAATAGAAGTATAAATAATAAAAGTATAAATAATAAAAGTATAAGTAATAGAAGTATAAATAATAGAAGTATAAATAATAAAGAAATATATATATGGCCTAGAGATTAGTATTAGTGTTAGAGAATAGCCAGGAGCGCCATTAGATAGGTCTTGTTAGATAGAATAGTTGTGAATGAATTACTACACAATGAAGGGAGGAGCCTTGACACACCTTGGTAATAAATATTCAAGGTGCAAAACTAATGAGGGATATTTATGGTTTCTTCCTTAGATCAATGTTCAATGGCTAAACTAAAGAAGTGCATAATCTTTGTTAATAATGTTCAACATGCAACATTATTAACGCAACACATTAATCATAACAAATTAAAGGGAGCCCCATCATTCATTAATGTTCAAAAGTGCTACGTAGACTAAAGTGAGACGCCTACCTGGCTTAGTCTTCACAAATGGTCAATGTTAAAGGTTTCAGTATTATTCCAGTTTGACACAGAATTCACTTTGGTGGACAAAACAATTTTTTTCTGGTGAGTTTTGATGTGTTTTGGATTAATCTGCTAACCGTTTCTGTCACAAATCACTTTTTTTAAAAGGTTAGATAAAGGTTAGGTTAGGTTCAATTTCTATTTCAATAATTTTTCTTGCCAAAAAAAAAAGAAAAAAAAATGCGACCGAAACGGTTAGCAGATTAATTCAAACAAAACTCAGCAAAACTTACGGGGATAAAAAAGTTTCATCCAGCAAAGTGAATTTGGTGTCAAGCTGGAAATGTACCCTGTTTCTTCTTTATTTAACAAATGTTCTACGTTTAAAATTAAATAAAGAATCCTTATCTTACATCCTAACTGAGGACAAAAGGCAGAACTCTTATCTTTCTGTCTTGATAAAAGTTCCTGATCTTTCTTTCTTAACAAATGTTCTAGGTGTGGCATGCTACTTACTTGTGCGTGCCCTGGTTAGTACTGTTGCTATTGTTATTATTACTGGTGGAGGAGGTGTCGTTCTGTAGGGTGGTGCTCTCTGCTGCTACAGGTGACGTCTACAACACACAACACTACATCAGCAGCGTCCCCGGGTGAGTACTGGTGCCAGAATAGTCTTCACCCCTTCACACCCAGATCTTTCCTTAGCTTTAAAAAAATGTATGTTGTCGTGCCATAAGATTACGAGAAGTAACTGAATATACCAAATTAGTTTGTCGACAAGAATACTAAACAGGTCATATCTATAAAATATTGCTTACATTCACAAAAAATGGTTTAATGGTAGCCAAATTACAATGGAAATTACATTCTGGGCCTCAAAGGGTTAAATATCACTAGAAATCCTTGCGACTCTTAAGGCATGCTCTTACGTCTTCTACCATGATGTCAAACGATATGAAAACTCTTCCATTTAATCCCTTGAGACCCATAGCGTAATTTCCATTGTAATTTGGCTACCATTAGATGATTTTTAGTGAATATAAGCAATGTTCTATAGGTATGACCTGTTTAGTATCCTTATTGACTAACTAATTTGGTATATTCAGTTAGGTACTGTTTGTAATTTTATGGCTGGACAATATACAATTCTTTATAGCCAAGGAAAGATCTGGGCACGAAGGGGTTAACCAACACCCACACTCATCTTATTAGCCTTCTAATGATATGTTATAAAATATGTAAATCTTTTTATCCATTCGTTTAACACTCTTCTACCAGTGATAGTAAAATATAATAAAAAATCTCCTTATCCAACTAAAGAACTGTACAGAATGTTCTTTCCTATATCAGACAGATCAATAGAAGAACTGAAACCTATGCAGTCAGCTAGATAGACGGCAGAGGTCAACACACACAAGCACTCACGTCCTCACTAATGGCTGGGTCTTCACAGGCACTTTCCACCCTGGTTCTCTTCTTGTAGGCCTGGACTTTTTCTTTCTTTCTGTCCCTGGAAAATCAAAAGTTACAACCGGTTCACAACTCTCCGTTCACTGTCATCCCCATTCTGTCAACCTCACTATAACAACCATTATGTCCCATCCTTTCACAGGTAAACTCTATCTTAGATGTTCATTTCCTACAACTTGAACTTCTGCAAGTGACTCAAAACTAAACAGCTGTGTGTTTGTGTGTGTGTTTACCTAGTTGTAATAGAAGGGAGATGAGCCGCACTCGTGAGGTCCCGTCTCCGTATCTCAGTTGGTCAAGTGTATCCTTAAACTCGGATACACTGCATTTACTATATCGTTATCCAGGTCATTTCTCAGATCAGTACTCCGGTTTGGACAATTGTATTTCTTAATATCCTTCATACATCTCGTCTTTTTCAGCTTTTTTTGTCCTCTTGTGCTTCCCGTGTCCCTCACAAACTCTTGTGCTTCCCTTGTCCCTCACAAACTCTTGTGCTTCCCTTGTCCCTCACAAACTCTTGTGCTTCCCGTGTCCCTCACAAACTCTTGTGCTTCCCTTGTCCCTCACAAACTCTTGTGCTTCCCTTGTCCCTCACAAACTCTTGTGCTTCCCTTGTCCCTCACAAACTCTTGTGCTTCCCCTTTTCCCTCACAAACTCTTGTGCTTCCCGTGTCCCTCACAAACTCTTGTCTTCCCTTGTCCCTCACAAACTCTTGTGCTTTCCCTTGTCCCTCACAAAATCTTGTGCTTCCCTTGTCCCTCACAAACTCTTGTGCTTCCCTTGTCCCTCACAAACTCTTGTGCTTCCCTTGTCCCTCACAAAATCTTGTGCTTCCCTTGTCCCTCACAAACTCTTGTGCTTCCCGTGTTCCCTCACAAAAATCTTGTGCTTCCCTTTGTCCCTCACAAATCTTGTGCTTCCCGTGTTCCCTCACAAACTCTTGTGCTTCCCTTGTCCCTCACAAACTCTTTGCTTCCCTTGTCCCTCACAAACTCTTGTGCTTCCCTTGTCCCTCACAAACTCTTGTGCTTCCCGTGTTCCCTCACAAACTCTTGTGCTTCCCTGTCCCTCACAAACTCTTGTGCTTCCCTTGTCCCTCACAAACTCTTGTGCTTCCCTTGTCCCTCACAAACTCTTTTGCTTTCCCTTGTCCCTCACAAACTCTTGTGCTTCCCTTGTCCCTCACAAACTCTTGTGCTTCCGTGTTCCCTCACCAAACTCTTGTGCTTCCTTGTCCTCACAAACTCTTGTGCTTCCTTTTCCCTCACAAACTCTTGTGCTTCCCTTGTCCCTCACAAATCTTGTGCTTCCCTTGTCCCTCAAAACTCTTGTGCTTCCCTTGTCCCTCACAAACTCTTTGGGTTCCCTTGTCCCTCACAAACTCTTGTGCTTCCCCTTTTCCCTCACAAACTCTTTTGCTTCCCTTGTCCCTCACAAACCTTGTGCTTCCCTTGTCCCTCACAAACTCTTGTGCTTCCCGTTGTCCCTCACAAAATCTTGTGCTTCCCTTGTCCCTCACAAACTCTTGTTCTTCCCTTGTCCCTCACAACTCTTTGTGCTTCCCCTTTTCCCTCACAAACTCTTTTGCTTCCCTTGTCCCTCACAAACTCTTGTGCTTCCCTTGTCCCTCACAAACTCTTGTGCTTCCCGTGTCCCTCACAAACTTTGTGCTTCCCTTGTCCCTCACAAACTCTTTTGCTTCCCTGTCCCTCACAAACTCTTGTGCTTCCCTTGTCCCTCACAACTCTTGTGTTCCCTTGTCCCTCACAACTTTGTGCTTCCCTTGTCCCTCACAAACTCTTGTGCTTCCCGTGTCCCTCACAAACCTTTTGCTTCCCGGGGTCCCTACAAACTCTTGTGCTTCCCTTGTCCCTCACAAACTCTTGTGCTTCCCTTGTCCCTCACAAACTCTTGTGCTTCCCTTGTCCCTCACAAACTCTTGTGCTTCCCTTGTCCCTCACAAACTCTTGTGCTTCCCGTGTCCCTCACAAACTCTTGTGCTTCCCTTGTCCCTCACAAACTCTTGTGCTTCCCGTGTCCCTCACAAACTCTTGTCAATCAACTCTTTGTCCTCTTTGTCAATTCTCTCCAAGTGTGTGTGTGTGTGGGTGTGTGGGTGTGTGGGTGTGTGTGTGGGTGGGTGTGTGTGTGTGTGTGTGTGTGTGTGTGTGTGTGTGTGTGTGTGTGTGTGTGTGTGTGTGTGTGTGTGTGTGTGTGTGTGTGTGTGTTTCTTAGAACCAATTGGAAATGATCATACTGCCTAAAAGAGACGAGGAGACCCTTCTATATGGCACTCTTCTCAACAATAATAATAAACAGATCAATGAATCAATCCTCTTACTTTTTCTTTTTCTGCTTTCCAGTTGCTGCCATGTTCCTTTTGTCCTTCTTGTCCTTCTTGTCCTTCACCAGCTCATTCTTCAGCTCTCCCACGTCGTCAACAATGAGAATGGTGGTAATGTTGCCGGTACAATCTGGCGTCACACACACTTCACCTAACAAATCCTGGCAGCGTGTGGCCAGCAGGGGGGCCGAGTGTTAGGATGGTGTAACGCGAGAAATTACACTAATAGGGGAAGAGATGAAATAACACATAAGTATCAATAAGCTAACGAGGAATTTTCCTCCACGCCTCATTCCTGAATCACTGGTTAGGCTTATATTTTAAGCCAGTAGTAATTAGACGCGTAGCAAAACGAGGTGAGAACGGGGAGTCTAGGTTAGGATAATTTTAGAAGCAGCTCGACGTTCATTGAGTTAAGTCGCCTGTGGGGAGGTGATATTCTCGCCCTCGGTAAAGGTATGTTATGAAATGTTTGTTAACTAGAGATGTAGACATGACTTACTGGTGATTCCTTTTGTTGACCAGGACTAATGAAGTGCATTACTTAGGGTCCCAAGGTAGGATGCTGTTGGCGGACCAGGGGGCCAAGCGCTCACAAATTAGCAGAGGGGGCAACTACAACATGTCACAGCCAGCCGTGTGAGGACAAGGAGAAAGAAGGAAATAGAAAAATAAGTGAGAGGGAAACAGTTGGAAGTGGGATAGACTACGTATACATTATATTAGGATGACGACTTGAGCATTACGCATGCGTATCGTTAAAGGGGTAACAGTGCGACTGAAGTTACCAGAGATAGTAAACTAGATTAGGATGACGACTTGAGCATTACATGTGCGTATCGTTAATGTGGTGACAGTGCAACCGAAGTTACCAAAGATAGTAAACTATATTAGGATAACGACTTGAGCATTTCGCGTGCGTATCGCTAGGAGGGAAGGAAGACTTAATATTAAGATAACTTGTGAATGTATAATAATTACCAAGTGAGACAGTAAAGAGTTAAATATATTATAATTAGAAATATATTAACGCGTTGTCATTCAGTTTCCAACCAGTACTTACATATTTTCTTAAATCTTTTATTTTTGTTCATTCATATATTTTTTCCCACTTAATGTGGGTGGTGGCAGCAGAGTAACCAGGACTGTAGGGTACACTCCCAAGGTGGGCACTACATAATGGTGACAACGGTGTAGATGGTCATTTTGACCACTACAATGGGAAGGAGGGCAGAGGCAGCATGATTACTTCTAGCTTGCACACAGAAATCTATCACATATGTATTCAATCAAACTATACTGTGGTTGTTCTTACTGTGCAAAGTTATGAGAACGCATGGCAACTATACTGTGGTTGTTCTTACTATGCAAAGTTATGAGAACGCATGGCAACTATACTGTGGTTGTTCTTACTGTGCAAAGTTATGAGAACGCATGGCAACTATACTGTGGTTGTTCTTACTATGCAAAGTTATGAGAACGCATGGCAACTATACTGTGGTTGATCTTACTATGCAAAGTTATGAGAACGCATGGCAACTATACTGTGGTTGTTCTTACTGTGCAAAGTTATGAGAACGCATGACAACTATACTGTGGTTGTTCTTACTGTGCAAAGTTATGAGAACGCATGGCAACTATACTGTGGTTGTTCTTACTGTGCAAAGTTATGAGAACGCATGGCAACTATACTGTGGTTGATCTTACTGTGCAAAGTTATGAGAACGCATGGCAACTATACTGTGGTTGTTCTTACTATGCAAAGTTATGAGAATGCATGGCAACTATACTGTGGTTGATCTTACTATGCAAAGTTATGAGAACGCATGGCAACTATACTGTGGTTGTTCTTACTGTGCAAAGTTATGAGAACGCATGGCAACTATACTGTGGTTGTTCTTACTGTGCAAAGTTATGAGAACGCATGACAACTATACTGTGGTTGTTCTTACTGTGCAAAGTTATGAGAACGCATGGCAACTATACTGTGGTTGATCTTACTATGTAAAGTTATGAGAACGCATGGCAACTATACTGTGGTTGTTCTTACTATGCAAAGTTATGAGAACGCATGGCAACTATACTGTGGTTGTTCTTACTGTGCAAAGTTATGAGAACGCATGGCAACTATACTGTGGTTGTTCTTACTATGCAAAGTTATGAGAATGCATGGCAACTATACTGTGGTTGATCTTACTGTGCAAAGTTATGAGAACGCATGGCAACTATACTGTGGTTGTTCTTACTGTGCAAAGTTATGAGAACGCATGGCAACTATACTGTGGTTGTTCTTACTATGCAAAGTTATGAGAACGCAAGACGGGTAGTAAAACAAAATGTAATCCTATGGTTTCATTAATAGCTATAAAACACTTGTATTCCTTGTCATCCAATCCTGCACTGAATCACCCAAGGTTGAATGAAGACAGACAAGATATTAATAATGACAAGACATGCAACAAAAAGGATAGGAAAGGAATTAAGACAAGAGCAAGACAAAGATAAGGAAGAATGGAAGAAAGGAAGGAAGACAGGAAGGAAAGCAGAATTAAGTATGGAGGTAATTAGTAAGGACAGATTAACTTCATCGATATAGAAGACAACGAACAAGAAGAAAGAAAAAGAAAAAGAGTAAAACAGTTATCCTATCACTAATCTGCCTCAAGTCTGTCCCCTGCACGAACCTCACACAGAATGCAGGACCTTTTGGCCACGGACCTTTTGGCCACGGACCTTTTGGTCACGGGCAAAAACTAACTGTCTCACTAATCCTAGGTCTCTAAAACACCTAACCTGACCTAACCTAACCTAATGGCCAAAACGTCCGGTTACCCTTCACTCATGGCACACTCGGCTCACCTTATCAGACATTCTGTTGCCACTGTCATTGCGCTGCTCCTTAAAAACCTTCCAGCAACATGGGTGGTAGCTCACGGAACAGTTCTCCTCACACACCACATTTAAATAGCCTTTGAAGTCTGGGTCCCTGCAGGAGAAAAAAGGCGCATCAGTACTGGTGTACCGGAAGACGTCTTTAACCCCTCGAGATCCAGAACGTAATTTCCACTATAATTTGGGTGCCATTAGACGATTTTTAGTGAAAATAAGCAATATTTTATAGCTATGACCTGTTTAGTATCCTTGTCGACTAACTAATTTGGTATATTCAGTTACTTTTCGTAATCTTCAGGCTCAACGACATACAATTTTTTATAGCCAAGGAAAAATCTGGGTGTGACAGGGTTAATACCTCAACCTAACTGCTGATAAGTATGTCTGCTTCTGACATATTACTGACAAAAGAATAGGCTCATTGCAATCATGGTCTAATCAAATATTCCACTAACTCTCAACCTACTAAGGCAGCTGTATATAAATGTTTCACTAACTTTTTGTTCACACCTAGTGGCTTTTAACCAGTGGTGTGGCATACAAATCACCATTTCAGACCTTGGAGGTATTTACACAGGCGTACATACATACATACACCACATACGGAAACAAAAATGATGTGGTGGGATTCTTAAGGCATAAAAGTTGAAGAATCCACAAAGCTTTAACTAGTTATAGACATGTGCTTCTGATCATGCGAACATAATGGGCAGTGAAGTGCAATTAAGTATGTATCAGTTCGGCATGCCTAGAAAGACCAAAGAATTCATTTTTTTTCCTTTTTTTCTGGGCTTATAGCGCGTGTAGACAGTGACCTCCAGGGCTGGGATGGGATGGTAGGCCCTGGAGGTTGGGATGGAGGCTGGGATGGAGGCTGGGATGGGATGGTAGGCCCTGGAGGTTCACATGAGGGCTGTGATGGTTGGCCCTCGCCCGTGGTGGTGCAGGCAGGATTAGTATAGTGACGCCTGTGATTAGAGGCTCATGCCGCCCCCCTGTGTCCTCCGATGCACTCGTATTCTTAGTTATCATGGCTAGGGGCTTCCTTCAAGTTACTAGATTCAAGGTAAACATTGTCAGCATGTTTTCAAAATCCATTTTCACTGAGCTATCATGCAATACAAATTTAGTGTGTCCTCTGGAATTATGCTGAGAAAAGGTATTCACAGAGGGTTTATGATGCCATTCAAAGTTCATGCTTGACCAAAATATAAGTGTAAATATCATGAAACTCTTGCAAAAGAATGAACCAAGGTATGAATGAAGACAAGAAAATAAAATCAAAGCACAAAACATAGTTGACTTATAATGGAAATGTTGCTGTGTTGATCAGGTTAGGTTAGTCCCTTAACACAGCCACACCAACAACCTCCGCCATTCACTACTCACTCCAAATAAATCTGCTCCTTGGCGTACGAGATGCCTTGGGTTGTAATACAGTTTTTGTAGCGACATTTGGCCTTGGCTGAGGGTCTGGCTGAGGGTCCATCCAGCAGTATTTTACAGTTATTCTGAAATAAAGATAATCTTAATAAAGTTTGAAACAGGGAATGCGAAACAATTCTTGGGAGAATTATTCCTTCCAGTGTCAACACCACACCAGACAATAGTATAAACCTTATGACAAGGGGAAAAACCTTGAACAAAATAATCCACCACTAAGTTAGATGACCAGAAGGGAACTGCCATAGCATGGTTACACCTACCACATACTTTAAACATGTAAAACCTAAATACAAATAAAGCCTAACAAGCTAGTACCCAGCACAACATTATTAATCCACACAAAGATAGTGTAGCCTTTCATCAAGCCCACCAACAACCTCCAAGGTAGTGGCAGAAGCCACCGGGGATGCCACCCAGGCGCTCCTTGATAACACTCCATGCCAGTCTGTGTGGTTACTCACACACCAAAGTTGCTACGTTACTTGTCACGTAAACAATTGTTCTGGCCTGTCTAAAAGACTTAAGCTTCCTTGGCCGTTTGGAAGAACCCGTGACTTTGTATTGTAACATAACCTTATAGTGTACATATATATGTCATTATATATATTTATAACAGTACACTGGTACCTTGACTTACGAGTGCCCCAACTTACGAGTTTTCCGAGTTACGAGCAGTCGCTCGGTCGATTTTTTGCTTTGAGTTGCGAGCCAAAATTTGAGTTACGAGCGTTTTTTTTTTTCTTGTAAAAAGCGAGCTTCAGATACGCCGCCGCTAGTTGGCGCAGCGAATGCCACAACATCCGCCCAGCATCCCGCGTCTCACTCATTCACTTCACGTGGTTACCTCGCCGTGGAAGCATCTCTGTTGTGTTGTGCTCACACAGGCGAATACAAATGGCGAAGGGTGAGTGTAGTATGTTTAGCGGCAGTTCCACCCACAGCTGTTTCCAACAGCTGATACACAGAGTATAAACACTGGCGAATGCAAATGGCAGAGGGTGAGTGCAGTCCAGTCATATAGGTACAGTAAAAAAATTGGGGTGGTTTTTTGGGGGCTGGAACGGATTAATGGTAAACACAAACCTAGACTTCCCGGACCTCCATTTACCGGATATCGGATTTGCCGGATAAAATCCGAGGTCCTGCGATATGTCAGTCCCGGACAATTATTATTATTATTTTATTTTTTTACGTTGAAATGCCTGGTCCTGTTCGTAAATTGACAAAGTTGTCCGGCGGTCCGAGCGTCTCCTGTCACCCCTGGTCAGTGTCCGCGCCTCCCGCCAGGTGGCAGCATGCTCAGCGGTCGTATTGTTTACATTTGGGCACACGACACTCACGGCTCACCTGCACAGCCTCTGTCAGTCCCCTGACCCCCACTGCCCCTGGTGCAGGAACGTCTCTTGAGACTATTGAACACTTTCTACTGCCTCCCGCCAGGTGGCAGCATGCTCAGCGGTTGTATTGTTTACATTTGGGCACAAGACACTCACGGTTCACCTGCACAGCCTCCGTTAGTCCCCTGACCCCCACTGCCCCTGGTGCAGGAACGTCTCTTGAACACTTTCTGCTGCCTCCCGCCAGGTGGCAGCATGCTCAGCGGATGTAAAAGTCCGCGGCGGGGTAGTTGATATTGGCGGTTGCCGGACAGTAAATACTAGAGTAGGATAAACGTCCGGGGGTGGGTAATGGCATCGGACTGTTGCGATTCCCGGACTTTTGCGGTTCCCAGACCAGTGCTCCCCCCTATTAGTCCGGGAAAACAAGGTTTGTGTGTATTTCAATTAATTTCAATGGGGAAAACTGATTTGATATACGAGCAAATTGAGTTACGAGCTCGATCAACGAACGAATTAAACTGGTAAGCCAAGGTACCACTGTGTATTGTTTTACTGGATTCCTTGGCACTTACAATACTTATACATTACTTCCATCAGCAAGACTTACTTAAAACCACTCGACCACTTGCATTACTACCACATTTGACGTGTGCCTCTGGGCTGGGTATATGACACCTGCCTTTCAAGACCGGCCTCACCTTGGCGATCAGCCCTACAGCTCATTGTCTTTGTAAGGTCATTGGGTTGATCCCTGTTACCTGTAAATGTCACGATAGAAAAGGGTAGCACTAGGACTGGCTAATGGTGATGAAGTCAAGGTTTGTCTGCTATATCAGACATGCCAGCCCTGACCTGAGGGGCTGACACACCTGTCATAGCAGGGGGGGGGCAGCCCTCTCCCCTCACTCCTGGCCCGGGACACACGCCTGCCACTGTCTCTCGGCGCCGGGACACGGTGGCCCCGGAACACGAGTCGGTCGGTGTAGACTAGACTCGACTAAACTAGCCACCTCCGTCCCCTGCGGCCGTCCGTTGTCCCTCTAGCCCTGCCTTGCCCCCCACCCCGGGTCCCCACACCCTCCCCCAGGCCGACACTCGCCTCTAATTCTTCACGAAGGGTACAGGTAATGGGCTGCTCTGTGCCGGGCCACTTGATGGGTTTGAAGGATTCTAATTTCTTCAGGTCTTCCTTACATAATTGGGCGTGTTTCTCGGCTAATTTAAAACTGTAAAAGAAGAGTATTGCATCGTTAATAACAAGCCTGAAGCCTAGTTAATGGTCTCCTATAAGAACATGCATGGCGTAACACGGCTTCATCTGTTTTCTCTTAGGTTTCTTCAGCAAAAATAAGTTATCAATAAAATAACAAAGTAATACGTTGCTGAGCCAACTCCAAAAAACTCCCCTTTGTTATGTCAGTTAAGAGAGTCACAACTATAAACTGAATCCATCTTGCATTTCTTCAGCAAGTCTTATATTATAAGAATCAAGTTTCTCTACAGTTTTTGTCCTGGTTTCTTCTTCTGGCATGATCTTATTGCTATGTTTTAAAGTCATAATATAAGCCATGGTAGCAAACTCAGTAGGGGTCAGGTAATGGATTCATAGCTACATACTAAATCCCTTTATAAGTTGACTCACCAAATATCAAATTTCATAATAAAAATAAAAATAACGATAATAAAAAATAAAGAAATAAAATAAAATAAAATATGTGGGGATCAAAAGTTGGATTATGTTTTGTAGAGGTCCTTCACAGACTCCCTACAATAACCTTCAACATAGCAGTGACACCTCCAACTACTGCCCAGTAAAAGAGAATCTCTTTAGCGTGTACTGTGCCACACACAGCCACAGTCACTACACTCACCAGCACATTTTCTCAAAAGAGACAGCCAGCCAATATCGGGCAGCTGGCTTGTGGGGGAACTTGCTGTTGTCTTGACAAAGGTCCTTCATAGTTTCCAGGCCCTCATATATAGACCCTCTACTGCACTGCACTTTGCACATGGCAATGATAAAGGTGACCACACGCACATCACAACGCTCATTGGTCTTCCCCTTCTGTGAGGGAGGAGACAGGCTGCTAAGTCACAAGTTTGTTTGTTGTTGACAAGTTTGTTATTTTACTTCCTAATATGTATAATGTGACATTGCCATACTGTTGAAAAGATATAAATGACTCATAAGCCGTTAAGACAACAACTCAAGGTCCAAACTCAGGAAACCTACACACTCCCTTCAACAATACAATAATAAGCAAACTATAACAATAATGATTATAATAACACTAATAATACCATAGCTCATTTTGTCTTCATACGTGAGGTGTTCTCCCAATCGTGTGGGGTGGCACAAGACCAGAGCAGCTCACTCACTCACAGAGAACAGTCACATCCTAAATATGCAAGCATTCAAACAAAAACAATCATTTTCTCATAAAAATCTTCCAAAAAAATTGAAAACCATATAAACATAATACCCAGAAAAAAAGATAATAACAATAATAATAATAATAATAGTACTTACTGCTTTATTGGCGTTGTATGTCCCTTCATTGAAGGTTACTGCTTTATTGGTGTTGTATGTCCCTTCATTGTAGGTTACTGCTTTATTGGCGTTGTATGTCCCTTCATTGTAGGTTACTGCTTTATTGGCGTTGTATGTCCCTTCATTGTAGGTTACTGCTTTATTGGCGTTGTATGTCCCTTCATTGTAGGTTACTGCTTTATTGGCGTTGTATGTCCCTTCATTGTAGGTTACTGCATTATTGGCGTTGTATGTCCCTTCATTGTAGGTTACTGCATTATTGGCGTTGTATGTCCCTTCATTGTAGGTTACTGCATTATTGGCGTTGTATGCCCCTTCATTGTAGGTTACTGCTTTATTGGCGTTGTATGTCCCTTCATTGTAGGTTACTGCATTATTGGCGTTGTATGTCCCTTCATTGTAGGTTACTGCATTATTGGCGTTGTATGTCCCTTCATTGTAGGTTACTGCTTTATTGGCGTTGTATGCCCCTTCATTGTAGGTTACTGCTTTATTGGCGTTGTATGTCCCTTCATTGTAGGTTACTGCATTATTGGCGTTGTATGTCCCTTCATTGTAGGTTACTGCATTATTGGCGTTGTATGTCCCTTCATTGTAGGTTACTGCTTTATTGGCGTTGTATGTCCCTTCATTGTAGGTTACTGCTTTATTGGCGTTGTATGTCCCTTCATTGTAGGTTACTGCTTTATTGGCGTTGTATGCCCCTTCATTGTAGGTTACTGCTTTATTGGCATTGTATGTCCCTTCATTGTAGGTTACTGCATTATTGGCGTTGTATGTCCCTTCATTGTAGGTTACTGCATTATTGGCGTTGTATGCCCCTTCATTGTAGGTTACTGCTTTATTGGCGTTGTATGTCCCTTCATTGTAGGTTACTGCTTTATTGGCGTTGTACGTCCCTTCATTGTAGGTTACTGCTTTATTGGCGTTGTATGTCCCTTCATTGTAGGTTACTGCATTATTGGCGTTATATGTCCCTTCATTGTAGGTTACTGCATTATTGGCGTTGTATGTCCCTTCATTGTAGGTTACTGCATTATTGGCGTTGTATGTCCCTTCATTGTAGGTTACTGCTTTATTGGCGTTGTATGTCCCTTCATTGTAGGTTACTGCTTTATTGGCGTTGTATGTCCCTTCATTGTAGGTTACTGCTTTATTGGCGTTGTATGTCCCTTCATTGTAGGTTACTGCTTTATTGGCGTTGTATGTCCCTTCATTGTAGGTTACTGCATTATTGGCGTTGTATGTCCCTTCATTGTAGGTTACTGCATTATTGGCGTTGTATGTCCCTTCATTGTAGGTTACTGCATTATTGGCGTTGTATGTCCCTTCATTGTAGGTTACTGCATTATTGGCGTTGTATGTCCCTTCATTGTAGGTTACTGCATTATTGGCGTTGTATGTCCCTTCATTGTAGGTTACTGCATTATTGGCGTTGTATGTCCCTTCATTGTAGGTTACTGCATTATTGGCGTTGTATGTCCCTTCATTGTAGGTTACTGCATTATTGGCGTTGTATGTCCCTTCATTGTAGGTTACTGCTTTATTGGCGTTGTATGCCCCTTCATTGTAGGTTACTGCATTATTGGCGTTGTATGTCCCTTCATTGTAGGTTACTGCATTATTGGCGTTGTATGTCCCTTCATTGTAGGTTACTGCTTTATTGGCGTTGTATGTCCCTTCATTGTAGGTTACTGCTTTATTGGCGTTGTATGTCCCTTCATTGTAGGTTACTGCATTATTGGCGTTGTATGTCCCTTCATTGTAGGTTACTGCATTATTGGCGTTGTATGCCCCTTCATTGTAGGTTACTGCATTATTGGCGTTGTATGTCCCTTCATTGTAGGTTACTGCTTTATTGGCGTTGTATGTCCCTTCATTGTAGGTTACTGCTTTATTGGCGTTGTATGTCCCTTCATTGTAGGTTACTGCATTATTGGCGTTGTATGTCCCTTCATTGTAGGTTACTGCTTTATTGGCGTTGTATGTCCCTTCATTGTAGGTTACTGCATTATTGGCGTTGTATGTCCCTTCATTGTAGGTTACTGCTTTATTGGCATTGTATGTCCCTTCATTGTAGGTTACTGCATTATTGGCGTTGTATGTCCCTTCATTGTAGGTTACTGCATTATTGGCGTTGTATGTCCCTTCATTGTAGGTTACTGCATTATTGGCGTTGTATGTCCCTTCATTGTAGGTTACTGCATTATTGGCGTTGTATGCCCCTTCATTGTAGGTTACTGCATTATTGGCGTTGTATGCCCCTTCATTGTAGGTTACTGCATTATTGGCGTTGTATGCCCCTTCATTGTAGGTTACTGCATTATTGGCGTTGTATGTCCCTTCATTGTAGGTTACTGCTTTATTGGCGTTGTATGTCCCTTCATTGTAGGTTACTGCTTTATTGGCGTTGTATGTCCCTTCATTGTAGGTTAAACATTTGCTGTACATCACAATGGCTTGGTGAAAATGGTCAGATTGAAATAATCTGCAAAACAAAAGGACAGGTAAGCAAATAAATAAATATATAAATAAAATAAACAACTAGAAAAAGAAGTCAATCAATGGCCACTCCTGCTTTCCTGCCTTGGCCTCCCCCCCCCCCCCCCCCGCGCCTCCCGTGCAGGCTTGCTGGGGACATCACATAGCAGTTATATTATAGACTATACATTATGCATTCAATGGCTACCAATTATAGGCATATCTCACTGATCAAAGCTCTTGTCTCAGAGAATAATACTTTATGTTGTTCTGAAGTGATCTACTGGCACTACACGGGCCTATCTTTGCCTAACACAGTAGTGGCACACAGTTCCCCACACTCGAGGCCACGGGACTATCTTTGCCTAACACAGTAGTGGCACACAGTTCCCCACACTCGAGGCCACGGGACTATCTTTGCCTAACACAGTAGTGGCACACAGTTCCCCACACTCGAGGCCACGGGACTATCTTTGCCTAACACAGTAGTGGCACACAGTTCCCCACACTCGAGGCCACGGGACTATCTTTGCCTAACACAGTAGTGGCACACAGTTCCCCACACTCGAGGCCACGGGACTATCTTTGCCTAACACAGTAGTGGCACACAGTTCCCCACACTCGAGGCCACGGGACTATCTTTGCCTAACACAGTAGTGGCACACAGTTCCCCACACTCGAGGCCACGGGACTATCTTTGCCTAACACAGTAGTGGCACACAGTTCCCCACACTCGAGGCCACGGGACTATCTTTGCCTAACACAGTAGTGGCACACAGTTCCCCACACTCGAGGCCACGGAACTATCTTTGCCTAACACAGTAGTGGCACACAGTTCCCCACACTCGAGGCCACGGGACTATCTTTGCCTAACACAGTAGTGGCACACAGTTCCCCACACTCGAGGCCACGGAACTATCTTTGCCTAACACAGTAGTGGCACACAGTTCCCCACACTCGAGGCCACGGGCCTATCTTTGCCTAACACAGTAGTGGCACACAGTTCCCCACACTCGAGGCCAAAACTCCCACAGTGGGCGGCCTCAAACAACCAAACACACTGCACTTCCCTTAACCCATGGGCTGCGGGTGGACTCTTAGGAGCGGGGTTTTTAAAGGCATACCAAAACCGCGGGCTTTAACCCAGGCGGCTACAAATTGGTGTGTGTGTAGTACAACATGGCAACTCGAGATATGCGAGAGCATATGCGAGCGCATGCGAGATATACGAGATATACGAGATATTACGCTCTAACCCATATCGTATACGGGCGGATATTCGCCCCGGGAAATCTCGCCGCGTGACACCAATCTAGCCATACGATGCAGTTCGCGCCACATTTTTCAACTATGGACCCCCCCCCCCCCCCCGACATATTTGGGGGGGTCAAATATATATGGCCGGGTGCGCTACAACATTCCCTACACGCTGATGTAGTTTTTATCGATTTTTGCAAGGGTCGTCAAAATGACCCTACCCTTCGCCCAGGGCTTAGGTGTATAAAGCATACCCTTAGCTTGTTAAGAGTTAAGCATTACTAAAAATATACATGTCTATTGCTATTGAAAAAAACCAATACAAATTAATGTGCATGTGTACAGTACATGGGGACATACTGATAGGTCCACCAATGTGCATGTGTACAGTACATGGGGACATACAGATAGATCCACCAATGTGCATGTGTACAGTACATGGGGACATACTGATAGATCCACCAATGTGCATGTGTACAGTACATGGGGACATACTGATAGATCCACCAATGTGCATGTGTACAGTACATGGGGACATACTGATAGATCCACCAATGTGCATGTGTACAGTACATGGGGACATACTGATAGGTCCACCAATGTGCATGTGTACAGTACATGGGGACATACTGATAGGTCCACCAATGTGCATGTGTACAGTACATGGGGACATACTGATAGATCCACCAATGTGCATGTGTACAGTACATGGGGACATACTGATAGATCCACCAATGTGCATGTGTACAGTACATGGGGACATACTGATAGGTCCACCAATGTGCATGTGTTACAGTACATGGGGACATACTGATAGGTCCACCAATGTGCATGTGTACAGTACATGGGGACATACTGATAGATCCACCAATGTGCATGTGTACAGTACATGGGGACATACTGATAGATCCACCAATGTGCATGTGTACAGTACATGGGGACATACTGATAGATCCACCAATGTGCATGTGTACAGTACATGGGGACATACTGATAGGTCCACCAATGTGCATGTGTACAGTACATGGGGACATACTGATAGATCCACCAATGTGCATGTGTACAGTACATGGGGACATACTGATAGGTCCACCAATGTGCATGTGTACAGTACATGGGGACATACTGATAGATCCACCAATGTGTATGCATACAGACATATGTATACAAAAAAAATGTAAGTGTTAAAACTAAAATATAATAGAAATAATGATATGCTGTAAAAAGTGTGAATGAGAACATAAGGAGAATGAATGTGTATAAATATTCAAGGATTTCCTTCCTTGTGGAAAATCCTAGTGTAAAATTTTAAAGTTCCAATGTGAAGGCACCATATATTACTAATTATAGCATTACTACTGATTTGTACGTGCCACTGAAGATGATACACAGTTTATATCATGACTGTATAATCTAACCTGTTTCAGTGTTGTTCTATGCTTTGTATCTGCAAGTATAAACCGTTTCAAATTTCGCTACCTGTTTTTTTTCTTCAGACGACAGACAGCAGTTCATCACCTTTCGGGCAGGAGGCCATTAGCACCAGCTGGCGATCTTAGTGTAGCCGTTACCAAGGTCGCCACTCGGGTGATATTTTGGTAATTTGTTCATTTATAGCCATATGACACAGATGGACAAAAAATGACACAGACTCTCCAGATAGCCCCTTTTAACTTTCCTGAAATCATGGATGTAGAAATATAAGTATGAATGTCACCAAACGTCTGTAAATCGAAAAGAAATAATTGTCCTGGCGACTTAAGTGTTATCTACGGTAGCTGCACAAGACAAGAAAACCAGCTATGCTTGAGGTGGTGAGTCCCAGGGTGAACTAAGCAACATGGTCTTCCCCTCCGTGGGCCAAGAGCTACACCACCACCTTCCCTCGCCTGCCTCCGCCTTGCCTGTGTTCATGCTTGCTGCTCAGGAGGATGCTTATGATTCATGCATTCCCAAGTCTTATCAAATAGACACATAGCCATTGTAAGAAAAAAGGACAAATAATAACAAGGACATCTTACCTTCGTCCTTCTGCTATAGCTTCTTGGAAATCAAATTTTGGTTTGTGATTCTTGTCCTCTTTTTTTACTTCCTGTTGAGTAAAGCAAATACAGGATAGAATCCCTGCATGGCAATGGCGAAACAATGCACTCAAGCTCATCTCATCTACTTCACTACCTCATGCCTCACTTGCCATGGGGAAAAAAATATAAATAAAATCAGAGTAAGCTGATTGGCGCCCTTCCCCCCCAACACACACACACACAGTGGCGCCCTTCCCCCCAACACACACACACACAGTGGCGCCCTTCCCCCCAACACACACACACACAGTGGCGCCCTTCCCCCCAACACACACACACACAGTGGCGCCCTTCCCCCCAAACACACACACACACAGTGGCGCCCTTCCCCCCAACACACACACACAGTGGCGCCCTTCCCCCCCAACACACACACACACAGTGGCGCCCTTCCCCCCCCAACACACACACACAGTGGCGCCCTTCCCCCCCAACACACACACACACAGTGGCGCCCTTCCCCCCCAACACACACACACACAGTGGCGCCCTTCCCCCCCAACACACACACAACACAGTGGCGCCCTTCCCCCCCAACACACACACACACAGTGGCGCCCTTCCCCCCCAACACACACACACACAGTGGCGCCCTTCCCCCCAACACACACACACACAGTGGCGCCCTTCCCCCCCAACACACACACACACACAGTGGCGCCCTTCCCCCCAAACACACACACACAGTGGCGCCCTTCCCCCCCAACACACACACACACAGTGGCGCCCTTCCCCCCCCAACACACACACACACAGTGGCGCCCTTCCCCCCCAACACACACACACACAGTGGCGCCCTTCCCCCCCAACACACACACACACAGTGGCGCCCTTCCCCCCCAACACACACACACACAGTGGCGCCCTTCCCCCCAACACACACACACACAGTGGCGCCCTTCCCCCCCAACACACACACACACAGTGGCGCCCTTCCCCCCCAACACACACACACACAGTGGCGCCCTTCCCCCCCACACACACACACACAGTGGCGCCCTTCCCCCCCCAACAACACACACACACAGTGGCGCCCTTCCCCCCCAACACACACACACACAGTGGCGCCCCTTCCCCCCCAACACACACACACACAGTGGCGCCCTTCCCCCCCAACACACACACACACAGTGGCGCCCTTCCCCCCCAACACACACACACACAGGGTCAGTGTTGAAAATGATGCATAGCTGCCTTGATCATCATTGTCATCATCTTTCTGTTTAACATCAGATTTTTCCATAATGTCTTGAGGTTTGAAGGTCAATGATACGCTTCCAATGATCTCTATCCATTGCCTCAACCTCTTCAATGCCCAATGCTGCCAGATCCTCTTCTACACAGCCTCCTTGGCCTGCCCGGTGGACGGCGATCCGGCACTTCCACTCCAACAGTTCTCCTCAATGCCTCACCACCTTCTCTCTTCTTCACGTGCCCAAACCACCTCAATCTCCTTATTCTCAGCAGTGCACTCAGCTCCTTTATACCACATCTTCTTGCCACCTCATCACTGGACACTTCCTGGTGTCCATGTGATTTCAGCCATACTCCTCAACATCCTCCAACTTCTTCAAAGAAATGAAGTGTTACATAATGCAGGAAACCTTCAGAGTTCCTGCCAGCCAGTGACTGGTGACGGGGTGCATCTGGGCTTGTTTTGTAACCTACTTCTTACTAAAAAAGGGGACTTGTTGTGGCAAGAAGCACTAACTTCTCCTATGTTCTAGACCTGTTCCCTTCCTAGTGCTGGAGTGGTAAGGGTTGGGGGAGTTAAGCAAGGCATTGGCTCATCATACACTTCTAAAACATTCTAAACATGCTTCACTCCAGACCTACATAGGGCAGACTGATGTAGTTGTCATAAAAAACTGCCACCTAGACTACAGCCAAGGTTGCTGCCCCAATCACCTTTACTCCCATGCAAACCAAATGCTATTGCCTAAATCACTTTATTTTTTTCCCAACGTCAATACTGTCTATGCAATACACCCCCCCAACTGGCCCTTTGCATGCAGGCTTCTATCTCCTAAAGTACTTCTGTTACTCCTTTCCCTCCTCCTCCTCTCTCTTTTCTCACCTGAACATTCTTCTTCTCCTCTGCCTTACACTTCTTATCCTGGTCCTTAGTCACTTCTGCTGCTGCTGCTGCTGCTTCTGCCGCCGCCAACTCTTCTATGCATGCAGGTTTATTATTTTTCTTGTTTACCTTTTTGCTCTCCCTCTTCTGCTGCTCTCTAGGCAAATCATACCTGAGGAGTTATTAATCAACATAAGTCAAACCAAATGTTGTTTTTGACCTTCCCCAAAGTATTGCAGTGGCAGGTTCTTCTCATCCTAAGCACCACCCACACACTTCCCCTAACACTACACACTATAACACTTGCCTGGCTCAGTTAATAGCAATGATGGGATAAGAATAGGTCACACAACAGAGGAGTAAATAAACACTATAACAAAGACATGCGGGAAGACCCCACGGGAACAATTCAAAACAACACATCAACATACTTGTAGTCAGCATATTTTTTTCTATTAAATTGCTTTTGTTTCTTGGTGAGGAGACTAGGACGTTTCTTGGTGAGGAGACTAGGACGTTTCTTGGTGAGGAGACTAGGACGTTTCTTGGTGAGGAGACTAGGACGATTCTTGGTGAGGAGACTAGGACGATTCTTGGTGAGGGGACTAGGACGTTTCTGAAACACAAACATATGATCGTTAGTATGTGCTTGCAAGCCTTTAGTATGTGTATGTATGTGTGTGTGTGTGTGTGTGTGTGTGTGTGCGCGCGCGTGTATTTACCGAATGGTATTTTACAGGGCCTGAGCTACACTTGTATGGTCCTGTCTGACTATTGCTTCTTGTACTTAGGTCCTAAAACTTGGAATGCTGTGCCTGATCAAAAAAAAAAACATCAATAATATTATTGTCCTTAAAAAGCAGGTAAGTTATATATTTTCTCAATAATTAATAGATGTAAAGAGATCAATGTATTTTCTATTTTCTATTTGTGATTTGATACGTGCATGCTGTTGTGATGTGTCGGTAAGACATATTTGATGAAGCATATATATGTCTGCTTAGGAGCCGTTATGGCTCAGCAGACTTATCAATCAATCATTGGGGGCATACGCCGGGGGGCACGTCGCGATATATCGCGAGATATACGAGATATACGCGATATTACGCTCTAACCCATAGCGTATACGGGCGGATATTCGCCCGGGAAATCTCGCCGCGTGACACCAATCTAGCCATACGATGCAGTTCGTGCCATATTTTTCAACTATGGACCCCCCCCCACGCCCCCCGACATATTTGGGGGGGTCAAATATATATGGCCGGGTGCGCTACAACATTCCCTACACGCTGATGTAGTTTTTATCGATTTTTGCAAGGGTCGTCAAAATGACCCTACCCTTCGCCCAGGGCTTAGGTGTATAAAGCATACCCTTAGCTTGTTAAAGGTTAAGCATTACTAAAAATATACATGTCTATTGCTATTGAAAAAAACCAATACAAATTAATGTCCATGTGTACAGTACATGGGGACATATTGATAGGTCCACCAATGTGCATGTGTACAGTACATGGGGACATACTGATAGATCCACCAATGTGCATGTGTACAGTACATGGGGACATACTGATAGGTCCACCAATGTGCATGTGTACAGTACATGGGGACATACTGATAGGTCCACCAATGTGCATGTGTACAGTACATGGGGACATACTGATAGGTCCCCAATGTGCATGTGTACAGTACATGGGGACATACTGATAGAGATCCCCCAATGTGCATGTGTACAGTACATGGGGACATACTGATAGGTCCACCAATGTGCATGTGTACAGTACATGGGACATACTGATAGGTCACCAATGTGCATGTGTACAGTACATGGGGACATACTGATAGATCCACCAATGTGCATGTGTACAGTACATGGGGACATACTGATAGGTCCACCAATGTGCATGTGTACAGTACATGGGGACATACTGATAGGTCCACCAATGTGCATGTGTACAGTACATGGGGACATACTGATAGATCCACCAATGTGCATGTGTACAGTACATGGGGACATACTGATAGGTCCACCAATGTGCATGTGTACAGTACATGGGGACATACTGATAGATCCACCAATGTGCATGTGTACAGTACATGGGGACATACTGATAGGTCCACCAATGTGCACTGTGTACAGTACATGGGGACATACTGATAGATCCACCAATGTGCATGTGTACAGTACATGGGGAAATACTGATAGGTCCACCAATGTGCATGTGTACAGTACATGTGGGACATACTGATAGATCCACCAATGTGCATGTGTACAGTACATGGGGACATACTGATAGATCCACCAATGTGCATGTGTACAGTACATGGGGACATACTGATAGATCCACCAATGTGCATGTGTACAGTACATGGGGACATACTGATAGTCCACCAATGTGCATGTGTACAGTACATGGGGACATACTGATAGGTCCACCAATGTGCATGTGTACAGTACATGGGGACATACTGATAGATCCACCAATGTGCATGTGTACAGTACATGGGGACATACTGATAGATCCACCAATGTGCATGTGTACAGTACATGGGGACATACTGATAGGTCCACCAATGTGCATGTGTACAGTACATGGGGACATACTGATAGGTCCACCAATGTGCATGTGTACAGTACATGGGGACATACTGATAGGTCCACCAATGTGCATGTGTACATACATGGGGACATACTGATAGATCCACCAATGTGCATGTGTACAGTACATGGGGACATACTGATAGGTCCACCAATGTGCATGTGTACAGTACATGGGGACATACTGATAGGTCCACCAATGTGCATGTGTACAGTACATGGGGACATACTGATAGATCCACCAATGTGCATGTGTACAGTACATGGGGACATACTGATAGGTCCACCAATGTGTATGTTGTACAGTACATGGGACATACTGATAGTCCACCAATGTGCATGTGTACAGTACATGGGACATACTGATAGATCCACCAATGTGCATGTGTACAGTACATGGGGACATACTGATAGGTCCACCAATGTGCATGTGTACAGTACATGGGGACATACTGATAGGTCCACCAATGTGCATGTGTACAGTACATGGGGACATACTGATGGGATCCACCAATGTGCATGTGTACAGTACATGGGGACATACTGATAGGTCCACCAATGTGCATGTGTACAGTACATGGTGGGACATACTGATAGGTCCACCAATGTGCATTTTGTACAGTACATGGGACATACTGATAGATCCACCAATGTGCATGTGTACAGTACATGGGGACATACTGATAGATCCACCAATGTGCATGTGTACAGTACATGGGGACATACTGATAGATCCACCAATGTGCATGTGTACAGTACATGGGGACATACTGATAGTCCACCAATGTGCATGTGTACAGTACATGGGGACATACTGATAGATCCACCAATGTGCATGTGTACAGTACATGGGACATACTGATAGATCCACCAATGTGCATGTGTACAGTACATGGGGACATACTGATAGGTCCACCAATGTGCATGTGTACAGTACATGGGCCATACTGATAGGGCCACCAATGTGCATTTTACAGTACAGGGGACATACTGATGTCACCAATGTGCATTGTACAGTCATGGGACATCTGATAGCCCAATTGCATGTGTACAGTACATGGGGACATACTGATAGGTCCACCAATGTGCATGTGTACAGTACATGGGGACATACTGATAGATCCACCAATGTGCATGTGTACAGTACATGGGGACATACTGTTTAGGTCCACCAATGTGCATGTGTACAGTACATGGGGACATACTGATAGGTCCACCATGTGCATGTGTACAGTACATGGGGACATACTGATAGATCCACCAATGTGCATGTGTACAGTACATGGGGACATACTGATAGATCCACCAATGTGCATGTGTACAGTACATGGGGACATACTGATAGGTCCACCAATGTGCATGTGTACAGTACATGGGGACATACTGATAGGTCCACCAATGTGCATGTGTACAGTACATGGGGACATACTGATAGATCCACCAATGTGTATGTGTACAGTACATGGGGACATACTGATAGGTCCACCAATGTGCATGTGTACAGTACATGGGGACATACTGATAGGTCCACCAATGTGCATGTGTACAGTACATGGGGACATACTGATAGGTCCACCAATGTGTATGCATACAGGCATATGTATACAAAAAAAATGTAAGTGTTAAAACTAAAATATAATAGAAATAATGATATGCTGTAAAAAGTGTGAATGAGAACATAAGGAGAATGAATGTGTATAAATATTCAAGGATTTCCTTCCTTGTGGAAAATCCTAGTGTAAAATTTTAAAGTTCCAATGTGAAGGCACCATATATTACTAATTATAGCATTACTACTGATTTGTACGTGCCACTGAAGATGATACATTGTTTATATTATCATGACTGTATAATCTAACCTGTTTCAGTGTTGTTCTATGCTTTGTATCTGAAAGTATAAACTGTTTCAAATTTCGCTACCCATTTTTTTTCTTCAGAGGACAGACAGCAGTTCATCACCTTTCGGGCAGGAGGCCATTAGCACCAGCTGGCGATCTTAGTGTAGCCGTTACCAAGGTCGCCACAAGGGTGATATTTTGGTAATTTGTTCATTTATAGCCATATGACACAGATGGACAAAAAATGACACAGACTCTCCAGATAGCCCCTTTTAACTTTCCTGAAATCATGGATGTAGAAATATAAGTATGAATGTCACCAAACGTCTGTAAATCGAAAAGAAACAATTGTCCTGGCGACTTAAGTGTTATCTACGGTAGCTGCACAAGACAAGAAAACCAGCTATGCTTGAGGTGGTGAGTCCCAGGGTGAACTAAGCAACATGGCCTTCCCCTCCGTGGGCCAAGAGCTACACCACCACCTTCCCTCGCCTGCCTCCGCCTTGCCTGTGTTCATGCTTGCTGCTCAGGAGGATGCTTATGATTCATGCATTCCCAAGTCTTATCAAATAGACACATAGCCATTGTAAGAAAAAAGGACAAATAATAACACGGGCATCTTACCTTCGTCCTTCTGCTATAGCTTCTTGGAAATCAAATTTTGGTTTGTGATTCTTGTCCTCTTTTTTTACTTCCTGTTGAGTAAAGCAAATACAGGATAGAATCCCTGCATGGCAATGGCGAAACAATGCACTCAAGCTCATCTCATCTACTTCACTACCTCATGCCTCACTTGCCATGGGGAAAAAAATATAAATAAAATCAGAGTAAGCTGATTGGCGCCCTTCCCCCCCAACACACACACACAACAGTGGCGCCCTTCCCCCAACACACACACACACACAGTGGCGCCCTTCCCCCCCAACACACACACAACACAGTGGCGCCCTTCCCCCCAACACACACACACAAGTGGCGCCCTTCCCCCCAACACACACACACACAGTGGCGCCCTTCCCCCCAACACACCACACCACAGTGGCGCCCTTCCCCCCCAACACACACACACACAGTGGCGCCCTTCCCCCCAAACACACACACACACAGTGGCGCCCTTCCCCCCAAACACACACACACACAGTGGCGCCCTTCCCCCCCAACACACACACACACACAGTGGCGCCCTTCCCCCCCAACACACACACACACAGTGGCGCCCTTCCCCCACAAACACCACACAACACAGTGGCGCCCTTACCCCCCAACACACACACACACAGTGGCGCCCTTCCCCCCCAACACACACACACACAGTGGCGCCCTTCCCCCCAAACACACACACACACAGTGGCGCCCTTCCCCCCCAACACACACACACACACAGTGGCGCCCTTCCCCCCAACACACACACACACAGTGGCGCCCTTCCCCCCCAACACACACACACACAGTGGCGCCTTCCCCCCCAACACACACACACACAGTGGCGCCCTTCCCCCCCAACACACACACACACAGTGGCGCCCTTCCCCCCCCAACACACAACACACACACAGTGGCGCCCTTCCCCCCACACACACACACACACAGTGGCGCCCTTCCCCCCCCAACACACACACACACAGTGGCGCCCTTCCCCCCAACACACAACACACAGTGGCGCCCTTCCCCCCAACACACACACACACAGTGGCGCCCTTCCCCCCCAACACACACACACACAGTGGCGCCCTTCCCCCCAACACACACACACACAGTTGGCGCCCTTCCCCCCAACACACACACACACAGTGGCGCCCTTCCCCCCAACACACACACACACAGTGGCGCCCTTCCCCCCCAACACACACACACACACAGGGTCAGTGTTGAAAAGGATGCATAGCTGCCTTGATCGTCATTATCATCATCTTTCTGTTTAACATCAGATTTTTCCATAATGTCTTGAGGTTTGAAGGTCAATGATACGCTTCCAATGATCTCTATCCATTGCCTCAACCTCTTCAATGCCCAATGCTGCCAGATCCTCTTCTACACAGCCTCCTTGGCCTGCCCGGTGGACGGCGATCCGGCACTTCCACTCCAACAGTTCTCCTCAATGCCTCACCACCTTCTCTCTTCTTCACGTGCCCAAACCACCTCAATCTCCTTATTCTCAGCAGTGCACTCAGCTCCTTTATACCACATCTTCTTGCCACCTCATCACTGGACACTTCATGGTGTCCATGTGATTTCAGCCATACTCCTCAACATCCTCCAACTTCTTCAAAGAAATGAAGTGTTACATAATGCAGGAAACCTTCAGAGTTCCTGCCAGCCAGTGACTGGTGACGGGGTGCATTTGGGTTTGTTTTGTAACCTACTTCTTACTAAAAAAGGGGACTTGTTGTGGCAAGAAGCACTAACTTCTCCTATGTTCTAGACCTGTTCCCTTCCTAGTGCTGGAGTGGTAAGGGTTGGGGGAGTTAAGCAAGGCATTGGCTCATCATACACTTCTAAAACATTCTAAACATGCTTCACTCCAGACCTACATAGGGCAGACTGATGTAGTTGTCATAAAAAACTGCCACCTAGACTACAGCCAAGGTCGCTGCCCCAATCACCTTTACTCCCATGCAAACCAAATGCTATTGCCTAAATCACTTTATTTTTTTCCCAAAGTCAATACTGTCTATGCAATACACCCCCCCAACTGGCCCTTTGCATGCAGGCTTCTATCTCCTAAAGTACTTCTGTTACTCCTTTCCCTCCTCCTCCTCTCTCTTTTCTCACCTGAACATTCTTCTTCTCCTCTGCCTTACACTTCTTATCCTGCTCCTTAAGTCACTTCTGCTGCTGCTGCTGCTGCTGCTTCTGCCGCCGCCAACTCTTCTATGCATGCAGGTTTATTATTTTTCTTGTTTACCTTTTTGCTCTCCTCTTCTGCTGCCTCTGGGCAAATCATACCTGAAAATTTTTTAAACCCAACAAAAAGTAAAAACCAAATTTTTTTTTTTTTGGCCCCTTTCCCCCAAAGAAATTGCAGGGGGCGGGGTTTTTCCCTCACCCTAAGCCCCACCCAAAACCACTTCCCCTAACCTAAAACACTACAACACTTCCCGGGCCTCATTTAAATTAGCAATAAAGGGATAAGAATAGGTCCACAACAGAGGATTTAAATAAACATTTAAAAAAAAGACTGGGGGAAACCCCACGGGAAACAATTCAAAAAAAACATTAAACATACTTTTTGGGCCCAGAAATATTTTTTTCTATAAATTGCTTTTGTTTCGGTTTGAGGAGACTAGGCCCCTTTTTCTTGGTGAGGAGACTGGGACGTTTCTTGGTGGGGGGCCCCTAGGACGTTTGGGGGAAAACACAAACATATGATCGTTAGTATGTGCTTGCAGGTCTTTAGTGTGTGTAGTTATGTGTGTGTGTTGTGTGTGTGTGGCGCCGCTTTGTATTTACCAAATGGTATTTTACAGGGCCTGAGCTACACTTGTATGGCCCTGTCTGTCTATTGCTCTTGTACTTAGGTCCTAAAACTTGGAATGCTGTGCCTGATCAAATAAAAAAACATCAATAATTTTTATTGTCCTTACAAAGAGGTAAGTTATATATTTTCTCAATAATTAATATATGTAAAGAGATCAATGTATTTTCTATTTTCTATTGTGATTTGATAGTGCATCTGTTGTGATGTGTCGGTAAGACATATTTGATGAAGCATATATATGTCTGCTTAGGAGCCGTTATGGCTCAGCAGACTTATCGATAAATTTCATTGGGGGCATTACGCCAGGGGGCGCGTCGCCTCGCCCACCCTACGACCCCCACTCCCGGGGGTCACCACGCGCGAGTTCCCATGCAGGTCCTTTCCATACCAAGCAGCTCTCGACATGAAACATCAACTTGCCCAGCCACGACCCTTGTGGGGCGCCCCCTTGGCCTCCTCCACGCCGGATTGTCTCTTACAGATACAACCCGATGGGAAGGATCGGTTTCAGGGTAGGGGTGCCACATGCCATTTTAGCCGAAGTTGGCGCTGATGGACTATGCAAGGTAATAGGCTCGATTCAGTCTCACGGTGCAATCGTTGATTTGACACGTAATCATCCCAGCGATCCCCCATGATTTTTTGCGAAGACATTATTATCAAAGGCATTGATTCGTCTCTTTAAGTCACTAATTTAGTGTCCAGTCTCACAACCAAGAGTAAGACAGGGATCACAAGCGACTTGAAGATCCGGATCTTTTTCCTCCTGCACAGGTACCGACAACGCCAAATACTCCAGCTGAGCGAGTCCATAACCCCCGTGGGCTATGCCAATCCGCCGTAAGACTTCTCGACGTGACCCGCCGTCATTATGGACTGCGCTACCAAGGTATGTAAAACTTTCCAAGATCTCAATGTCCTCGCCATACGCATGAACAGACTGTACTGCTTCATCTAGTAAGTCTCCAAATACCTGGACCTTGGTCTTGAGCCAGGAGACCTCAAGTCCCAAAGGCTTGCCCCCTCGTGCAGCGCCTCGAGAGCCATCACCAGGACTCCAGCGACTCAGCAAGATTACTGCATCATCGGCAAAAACAAGATCAGTGATCTTGGTGTTGCCGACGGATGCTCCACAATCACTTTGATCTACACCTTGTCCAATACCCAGTCCATACAAGCGTTGAAAGTGAGGGGGCAAGGACGCCCCCTTGCCTCACTCCTGTTTTCACAGGAAAGAAGCTGGATACACCTCCCCCAACACTTCAGCACTCTCAGTCCCAGAATACAGACCAGTTATCAACCAATAGTCCTTGCAGGAATCCCTCGAAGTCGCAGGAAGATCCCAGAGTGACTCACGATGCACTGAGTCAAACCCCTTCTTGAGTCAACATAGGCTGCAAGCATCCCCTGTCGAAACCCCACGTCGGCTTTCCCCACCAGGACACGAAGCGCTAGGATACGGTCCGTTGTTGATTACCAGGCGTGAACCCAGACTGCTGAGGTCCTGATGCTTCACCAGATGACTGCGAATTCGTGTCAGCAATAGATGGGCAAGCACCTTGCCTGGTACGCTGAGCAATGTAATACCGCGGTAATTGTTGCAGTCCTGACGGTCCCCTTTCCCTTTTCCCGATAGGGACGACCAGCCCCCTTTTCCCGTCAGGAGGAATGGTACCTGATTGCCACACGGCAGTCAGGACAGCATGCAACCAGCGGATCATGGCCCACCCCCGCTTTGAGGAGCTCGCACTGATATTACAAACACCAGCTGCCTTTCCACCCTTCAACTTTGCTACAGCCTCTTGACTTCGTCAAGAGAGGGTGCGGTTTGCAAAGGGAGATCGGGATCCACTGCCTGTAACCCGTGGTGTGAAGTGCCCCAGTTGGAGGGGTTCCCAGTGAACCAACTGCCCAAGTACTCAGCCCAACGAAAACCATCTCCCAACATGTCCGACACGAGGCGGGGCCCATCTGCTGTTCGAATAGCAACGCCTGAGAAGGAGACTTGACGGAGCCTTCTTCAGGGCTCGGTAGGCGGGTTTGGAGGTCATTTGTGTTCAAATGACCCACGACATTTCCCCAGCGAGACTCTACATACCTCCTTGTCTCCCCAGGAGGGTTTTAGTCCGGGTGACAGAGCCCTGTGCTGGTCCCGGTTCCCAGCCAGCCTGGCAGCGCGATCTCCCGATTTCTCCAGCGCCTCCTCGAGGCAAAACCACGCCTTGACCCCGGGCGCTCCCCATACACTCCTTGGCAGCCTGTAGAGTTCACGTTGAAGGTATCCCACAGTCTCCCGGACCCGAGAGCACCGAGCACATCAACCGATTGAGACTGCCATGCATACTCATGAGCACATGCAAGTCCTTCAGTTTCCAAGAGAACACAGTAGGTTACCTCTTAAGATTCTTCTGGACTTGACATAAGCTTAAGTGTAGCAACAACAAAAATCGTGATCGTTCCAAAAACCAGCACTCCGGTAAACCCTGCAGTTCGGGGATCCCCAACGAGTACTAACGAGGATGTGGTCGATCTCTTAGCTACCTTTCCCGGGATTACATACCATGTCCAGCGGTGCAGTTGTCTCGATAAACCCAAGGGAACCTGCAATTTCAAACCTTCTGGACCTTGCAAAGTTAGAAGCAGAGAACTGTTTGGTTTTTTCTGGTACCGGAGCCATGGGGACCAAACACACAATTCGTAGCATCTCTCACAGTGCCAGTAGTGCATGAAGTCGCCCAAGACAATGAGTGTGTCCCGAGGAGGACACTGGTCTAATACAGAGTCGAGTTTGGCGTAGAACATCTCCTTCTCTTCAGTTTTACGCATCTGGTAGGAGCGTACACTGCAACAAGAGACATGAAACCCAGAGTGTGTTTCATCCTCACCCGCATTATACACTCATCAAACGGAGTAACCTCAACAACTGACGGTTGCAGTTTGCTGGAGACGCCTATAGCTACTCCCCGTACACGGTGACCATTGCTCATGCCGGACCAGTAGTAGGTGTAACCCCCACTGCTAGTCTCGCCACTGCCAGGCTTCCTCGTCTCAGAGAGTCCCACTATATCCACCCTCAGCCTACTGAGCTCGCCCGATAGGAGAGGTAGTCTATGATCGTCTATGAGGCTCAGAACGTTCCACGAGCCCACACGAAGAACCCTCCGCAGGTTGATCCCAGGAGTGATTCGACGGGCAGGCGCCGGCTCTGCACCGCCCCGGCCACCCCCATAAGAAAAAGTTGGGCTAGGGGCCCTACCACTTGATTTAGAGCAGACTTAGCCATTACACACAAAAAAACGAATATCCAATGTAAATATTGTTATCAATTTATGATAACAAAATCTACCTAGCTATCTATCTATGTCTATCTACATTTTAAAATTTAAATAGTAATCTATCTACAATAAACGTGGAACAATATTCAGAAAAATAACAGCGTGAGTGTATGAGTAAAAGCCTGGCTGGAGATCCTCTAAAACATGGCAAGGCAAGGGAAGCAGGAGGAGAACCTTACTCGTTGGTTCTTCATCCTCTCATGACGGGCGGAAGCAATTACTTCTGCAGCAGACTTCCTGACTAATGAATGAAATTGAGTCTTGGCAAAGGAATAGTCGAGGTCGTCTCCTGAAATAGAGAGAGAGATTCAGCATGACAGCATTAAATATTAGTAGTTTTTGCTACCCTTTCTAAAAACATGATAGATTGATATATAAATTCTATTGCACTTCCCTTCATCAAATATTCCAAACACGAAACTGACAAGGATTCAGTTGTGTCAGCCTAACGCACACAACATGAGAATGAAAGGCATCAGTAATTCATGTCATGCCATACAGACCCTTCTTTCAGTATTTTGCAAGACTGTGAATTAAAGAGGGACAACAACAGTAATCAAAAATAACCTCTAGATATTCTCCTTCCATCCTATAAAACATCTATTATTATCCATTAAGTCTGGCACACCAAGGCTTGAAGTAATGACACACAGCCTCATACCAATAACAGGGAACTTAAGCTGTAAGACTCTCCCCACACAACCCTACAGACTTGCACTGCAAAGAAAAAGCTCAAGGCAGTACATGGTGTAAATCTAAGAAGGAATCAATTTTGAGTATACAATATTGAAAAAATGAGGCCTACAAGCCTGTGATAATTATAGATATCTGTTTGTCTGGTCAATATGGTAAGGCATGTTAATATAGCGAGTGTGTTAGCACGTTCCTATGTTTATGCACCGCGACGGCGGGAACCAATGGGAGACCGCCATATCATCAGATGTCTCATGATGTCATCACTGGTGATCACGTGACAAGTTGACCACATGGAGTCACAAGAGGGAAGAGGCAGTCAGTCCCCAGCGCGCGGTGAGTGCAGTAGTGTCCAGGATTATTAACAAGGCAGTCCTGATGTCTATCCTTCCCACTAACACCATAAACCTCAACTATTCTTCCTGCCTGCCTGCCTGCCCCATTACAGCCATAGGCCAGCAACACCTTCCTTTGAATGTAGCAGATATTAAAGTAATCGTCCAGACACATTTTTTTTTTGCCTAATTATGTTGTATGTACATTCAAAACACCTAATCCACCAAAAATAATTGATTTCCAGGCCTTATTTCCGTAAAACACGACTTTTGTAAAAAGCGCA
>JACEEZ010024937.1:0-40827 GCA_016584305.1 Chionoecetes opilio
ATATTGCTTTTAAACAATAATACTACTAAATTTACCTGGCGCTCTCTACATCCTCACGAAACCATGTTTAACATTAAAACTTTAAAAAGATTAAACGAAACGTGAATTACTGGACCATTGCGAAACCCTCCACATTCCAAGGTGAGTCTACCTGTTGAATGTTACCGCGAAAGGTAATGAAAAATTTGGTGGCGGCGTGTGTCACGAATCTATTATCTCATGTAAACAATTAAAATACGGAAAACGTGTTTGGAATACGTGGTGGTGAGGGAGACAAAATTTTTTAAAAAAAAACGAAATTTTCAAAAACCAAGCGCAGTTTGGCGGGGTGAACGATACATTAAGGACAACGGAGGGACGAGAGAGAGGGGGGGGAAAGGTCGAGAAAGTGGACGCAGCGATTTTAAGGGCCCTAGGTAAAAACCCCCACTACCACCAAAACTCACGGTGAATCTCTAAACATTTCCCAAATAAATCCGTCTACGTTTTCTTCCGGGCGAATGAAGCAATGGGTAAGGGAAGGGGGTTAATGGGGTTTTTAATTGAGAGCTTTTCCTGCCCCCAATTTTCCCGGGGAAATTAAAAGTTATATCCACTACTCACTAAAATTACTCATCATATCAACCCCAGAAGGACGGGTCATGACAATTTTCCCAAGTTTGTAAAGTGACGAGGGGACTCCCCATCATCGCAAGGACAGCGGGGGACATCCTATGAGTATTACAACCTGGTCTACAATTTAATTAAATTAATAGCTACAAGCTTTAGCTAAACATTACAATTACATTTAAAATTATTTAATCCCAAAAAACATGAGGAATATTTTAGTTTCTCATTGAAAATTTTTACAGTAAAATTTGTTCCCCTTAAAGCTTTTTCTTTCTGTGCAAGGGGGGATCTCTTTGGGAAAGAGAATCGGTATTTTTAGCGGAGACACCGTAATTGTTTTTTCTTAAACAAATTTTCTTTTTAACACTTTTTGGGGGCGTTTTTTCGTATGAATTAATATTTATAACACGTTTTTGGCCCTTTTTAAAGCAAAAAGGTAATGCGAGTTAAAAAGGCTTATAAAGTTTTTTTTACTCTAGTAAAGGGAATCTTGCTGAACGGGGGAACAGAAAAAAAAAAACAATGATTTTAACCCCAGACTTAAATAAAAACATGAGGTGCGTTAGGGAGTATTCCTAGCCTGATATACTATTTATACTAATACTACTGCTACTACTGTACTGCTCCGCTGCTACATACTGCTACTGGTATATACTACCATAACTTTTCTCCTCTAACAGCTGCAACAACTCATACAATGACGACCAATACAGGCGGGGCCAACCAACCCCGGGGTGTATTTCCTATTACACTTAAAGGGGTTTCCCACGAAGATCCTAGCCACAGGCATACAATTTTTCACCCGTGTGAGGACGTAATGAGTAATCAGATGTTTCGGCCAGCAGAAAAAAAATTTCTTTCATTCGATCTAGAGCAACCTGGATCGAGACCCCAACAATTAAGCGAGCGCAGCACTTTTGCCGGGAAAATTGGGGGAAAATTACGCAAATCAGGGAGAAATTTTCCCGAGAGTTTTCAGTGGGGGAACAGAAACCCCCGTAGTCAAAACAAGTAAGTCATGGACTGACTCTATAATAAAAATTTTTGTGCAAAATTTTGGGATGGGTCTATCGCGCCAATTTCGTTAACAGAGGGGGTTTCATAAAAAATTCTAACGGAGCCACATTCAATCAATCAATCATTGGGGGGATTTTACGCCGGGGGGCGCGTCGCCCGCCCCCCTACGATGCCACTCCGAGGGTCACCAGCGCGATTTTTCCCTGCAGGCTCCTTTCCCATACCCGCAGCTCTCGACAAGAAACATCAACTTGCCCCAGCCCCCGAGCCCTTTTGGGGCCCCCCCTTGGGCCCCTCCACGCCGCATTGTCTCTTTCAGATACAACCCCATGGGGAAAGGGTCGGTTTAGGTAGCTGCCCCTGTTATATAGCCGAAGTTTCGTGACGGATAGCAGGTAATAGGCCCCGATTTAGTTCCGGGGCAATCGCGATTTGACACTAACATCCCCGCGTACCCCCTGATTCTGCGAAGACACTATTACCAAAGGCATCAATTCGTCTCTTCAAGTCACTATTTAGTGTCCATGTCTCACAACCATAGAGTAAGACGGGGATCACAAGCGTTTTGAAGATCGGATCTTTGTCCTCCTGCAAGGTACCGACAACGCCAAATACTCCCGCTGAGCGAGCCCATAACACCGTGGGCTATGCCAATCCGCCGTAAGACTTCTTGACGTGACCCGCCGTCATTATGGACTGCGCTACCAAGGTATGTAAAACTTTCCAAGATCTCAATGTCCTCGCCACACGCATGAACAGACGTACTGCTCCATCTAGTAAGTCTCCAAAATACCTGGCCCTTTGGTCTTGAGCCAGGAGACCTCAAGTCCCAAAGGCTTTGCCTCCTCGTGCAGCGCCTCGAGAGCCATAAAACAAGACTCCAGCGACTCAGCAAAGATTACTGCATCATCGGCAAAAACAAGATCAGTGATCTTGGTGTTGCCGACGGTTGCCCCACAATCATTTTGATCTAAACCTTGTCCAATCCCCAGTCCATACAAGCGTTGAAAAGTGATGGGGCAGGGACGCACCCTTGCCTCACTCCGTTTTCACAGGAAAGAAGCCGGATACACCTGCCCCACACTTCACAGCACCCTCAGTCCCAGAATACAGACCATTTAAATCAAACAAACAGTCCTTGCAGGAATCCCTCGAAGTCGCAGAAGATCCCAGAGTGACTCACGATGCACTAAGTCAAACGCCTTTTGAGATCAACATAGGCTGCAAGCATCCCTGTCGAAACCACGTCGGCGTTCCACCAGGACACGAAGCACTAGGATATGGTCGTTGTTGGCTTACCGGGCGTAAACCCCAGACCTGCTGAGGTCTCTGATGCTTCACCCGATGGCTGCGAATCCGTGTCAGCAATAGATGGGCAAGCACCTTGCCTGGTACGCTGAGCAGTTTTAATACCGCGGTAATTGTTGCAGTCGGGCGGTCCCCTTTCCCTTTTCCCGATAGGGACGACCCGCCCCCTTTTCCAGGGCAGGAGGAATGGTACCTGATTGCCACACGGCAGTCAGGACAGCATGCAACCCGTGGGTCATGGCCTCACCCCCAGCTTTGAGGAGCTCCGCACTGATATTAAAAACACCAGCTGCCTTTCCACCCCTCAACTTTGCTACAGCCTCTCTGACTTCGTCAAGAGAGGGTGCGCTTTCGTCAATGGGAGGATCGGCATCCACTGCCTGTAACCCAGTAGTGTGAAGCTGCTCAGTTGGAGGGTCCACCGTGGAGGGTCCAGGAATTTGGTTTCTGGAGGGTTTCTGGAACAGAAATAGTATGGAAATATGTCAAATTTCTGGTACTGTTGTTCTATATGCTACATGTCCAGGGGAAGGTGTGTCGTGCAGCTCTTTCTTTGCTCTTCCATCCTAAGGACGAGTTAGTGGATATCATAACAGCCTTAGACGGCAAGCTTATGGAGACAGAACACTCTACGGCTTTCACAGCCGCAGTTGCTGGAGTAAATACTCCTATTCCAACACCAGAAAATAACCCCTCCCAGCCTTCTTATGCAGTGACAGCTGCGATAGAGGCAATCATTTGTTCCTACTGCAACAAGGTGGGACATACGGTAAAGAAACGCCTCCGCAAGCGCGCAGAAATGCGGAAGGCATCGCCAGTGGGTGATAATCAAACTACAAACGCCACCACGGCTCCGAGGGGAGTCCTCAACCAGGATTAAATCTTCCTTTTCCTTCCGGGGGAGGGGCCAGCAGCAAAACACAGAATGAATAGGGAGTCCTACTACTGCGCGATTCACGGTACGGATAATCACGGTACCGACCGATGCTACCAGATAAAAGAAGCTCGCGCAAACTATGAGCAAAGGTGGGCTGCTGGGAGAGGTAAGTCGTTGGGGGAAGACATGCGAGCTTCGTCGCACCATCCAGGTTAACTCAACACAACCGCGAGAGAGATTTTCCTCGCGCAGGCACGGCGGACTGTCGATTTACCACAATATTGTGGCTGCCTGCCAACAAACAAGCATCAAGGCAATACCCACGAAGGTAAGCCATCAAAACTTTTCCCTGGCTGTGGACACTGGAGCTACTGTAAATATACTCTCTGAAGAGTCGTATATAGGCTCTAAAGAGAAGTGCACTGTGGTGGCCGGTGGCCGCTACGCAAGAGTGATTTGAATGTGAAGGGGGTCACAGGTTCATCTTTAAAAATAAAGGGAACAGTGTTCCTACCTATTAATCTGAACAAAGGGGTTCCTCCGGTTCGTATGGAGTTCTATGTAGCATCCAACTTTCAGCTCCCTGTAGACGAGCTGTTGGGAATAGCTACGATGAAGTCTAATCGAATTGGGATTTATCTCAACTTAAATTTAATAATATTTAAAGGGAAGCAGTTAAAGACGATGGACTTTCCTATGCCTCTGACTCGCTATATGTCAAATCACTCACAGGGAAGAGAGGCGATAAGCGAGGCCACCGACTGGTGTAGTTCCTCAATTCATGTCTCTAACGCTCGCGTGAATCTTACAGCGGGCTGGAAACTCGTGAAGGCCAAGATTGTCGGTGACCATGAAACCCCGATCGTGTGGCGATGCGTGTTCCAGTGGCGGTTCCTGATGCACCTAAAGAGAGTGAAGTAGTCTCGATGGCCCAGTAAAGTAAAACGATTGGCCGTAGTTGCGACACTTAAGACTGTCAGCGTTAGGACATGTCGCATCAGCATTGGTTGTTAACACCACAGGTGGACCAGTGCGAGTTAAACATGGAGTTTTCTTTGGGGAAGGGTTGGTGTATGATCGAAAGGTGGTACCTGAAGCATTGGAGTTACTACTGCTTGTCTTCCTACGGTCGCAGAAGTCCGCCGTTGACATCGAGCAGGTTCTGGTACCAACCCTCAGCTCGTTTGTCAACGTGGTGGACTACCCGGAGTTAAAGCACTCGCTCTTGGAACTCTTGGGTCAGTACCGAGATGTCATAACACTCCCAGGTGAAGCTCTTGGTGCTACCGATACAGCGGAGCATCACATCAAACTCAGTCCAGGGACCAAACCTGTCTACATTACTGCTTACAGGCTACCCCATAGCCAACGGGCTGTGGTAGAAAGACATGTAGAGGAAATGTTGGAGCAAGGAGTTATTCAACACTCGTGCTCACCCTGGAAACAGTCCTTTGTTCCTTGTCCCGAAGAAGGAAGGAACTTTTCGCCCCAGTTATTGACTTCGGCGAGTGAATCAGGTCTCAGAAGATGACAGGTATCCTTTACCAGTCCTAAAAGATCTGCTCATGTCGTTAGGTCTGGGTAATACAATTTTCAGTAGTTCGGACCTTTTGTCGGGGTACTGGCAGGTACCCATGGCAGAATCCTCCAGAGAGGTTACGGCGTTCAGTACGCCGGGATGTCACTACGAATGGCTTCGGATGCCGTTTGGCTTGAAATCCGCGCCGCTTACTTTTCAGAGAATGATAAATACAATTTTTGCCGGTATGATAGGTAACTCCGTGTTTGCATACCTGGATCATATTATAATTGCTAGCAAAGAACATGAATCTCACTTTAAAACCTTAGAGTCAGTTTTGCAGCGACTGTTGTCAGGTGGTCTCAAAGCCAAGTTCACCAAGTGTGGTTTTTTGAAAGCTAAGATGGGCCATAGCTTCTTGCTTAGTTAGCTTCTTGGGCCATACTGTCGACCGGGAGGGAGTCCACACCATGGACGATAAAGTATTGGCCGTCAACAACTTTCCTCAACTCCAGAGTGTTGAGAATGTTAGATCCTTTTTGGGACTAGCGGGCTTTTACCGCCGCTTTATCAAAGATTTCGCCAGAATGGCATCTCCCCTAAACCAGCTGTTAAGAAAATATGTCTCATTTCACTGGGATGCTCCTCAGGAGCAAAGTTTCGAAGAATTAAAACTTGAACTCGTGAACGCTCCTGTCTTGGCGTCCCAGATTTTCAGCTCCATTTGAGCTATGTACAGACGCCTCGGCTAAGGGACTTAGGGCAGTACTAATGCAAAAAGATGAAAGAGGGAAGAACCGTGTAATCGCGTATGCGAGCAGAGTTCCTATCCCGGCGGAAGTAAATTATTCTCTTACACATCAAGAAACCCTCGGAGTAATTTAGGCTCTCAAACATTTTAAAGACGTTATTTTTGGCTATCCAATAACTGTCTATACCGACCATGCAGCTGTTACTGAGTTATTTAAGGGTAAACATTTATCCGGTAGGCTTGCACGATGGCATCTGACGATCCAAGAGTTTAACCCAACCTTCAAATATTTGCCCGGACATGCAAATGTGGTAGCGGACGCGTTATCGCAAAACGTTCCGGTGGTGGGTGTGGTCACAGGGGAAAATTTCCGTGACGAATTTTTCATTCTATGAATTGGGCGTCGTACAACGTAAACATGAAATTTGGGAGAAGTTCATCTATGCCTTAGAGTCTGGCGATGAGACCTCCTTACCAGCATTATCAGTGAATTACTCACAATTTTTCCTGTCGATTGACAAGGTACTGTGCCGACATTGGCCACAGAAAAGAGACCCAGTGGAGCAATATGTTATTCTGACGTTCTCGTTCCGACGGTACTTAAAATTGTGCACGATGTTGCCCATGGCTGGACATCCGGATGTAATCGTAACCTAGCAGCCGCGAGGCGTGTGTATTTTGGCCACGATGCGTGTGGACATTGAAGAATATGTTGCCAGTGTGTATCTTGTGCCCAAAACAAAGGGACGACTCCAGGACCCGGTCCTATATTAGAGTACCACCACCTGAGCAACCATGGACGTAGTTGCTATAGATGTTCTACAGTTACCAAGAGTCATCACAGGCTCACAATATTTTGGTGTGTGTAGATCAATTTTCAAGGTCTGTAGTCCTTGCACCGGTGAAGAATAAAACGGCTGCGACAGTAGCCCATGCATTAATAACTCATCTTGTCTGCCCTTATTCCACACCAAAAGTATTGCTCAGTGATAATGGCGCAGAGTTCCGTAATGCATTGCTTACGGAGATTTGTACATTGTACAATATTAAGCAGACTTTCACGGTCGCATACCATCCAAGCTCGAATGGGCTGGCGGAGCGCGTTAACAGGAAGATCCTGACCGCGTTGAGACCTGTTGTAAACAGTTTTGCACGACAATTGGGAAGATTAGTTACCTACGTGTCGGCTTACATAATAGTTCAGTTTGCGAGTCCACGGGCAAGTCTCCTCAGTACATACTTTATGGTGCGGATAACTGGATGCCAAATGACCTATTGGCCAAGCCCAATAAACCTGTGTATAACATAGATAGCTATCTGCATCAGCATTTTCATGTCTTTACTAATATACACAACAAGGTCAAGGAAAGGCTACAAGCTTCTCGTGCCGAGATGATGGCACAATAACATAAGCGTGCGGTTCCTATTACAATAAGAAAAGGCGATACCGTAATGGTTCAGAGTCCAAGTAGGAATTCCAAGTTGGCGCCGAAATTCTTGGGCCCGCGCATTGTTGTTGGTGAGAAGCATGGCAATAAGTTTGAGGTATTGGATCCACTTCTTCAAACTGTCCAAATAATTCATAATTACAGGTTAAAGAAGACCAAAGCCCGACGGGACCCGGCTTTTGCTGAATGTACTTACCTACCTCCACGCACTTCCACTAACCCAATCACCACTAACGCCAAGCACGGCTATAATCTACGACCCCGAGTCTAGTTATTTTCTTTCACATCATGCTATGTGAAATGCATGTATTGCATGTTTTATCATTATAGATCTTAGGAAGGATCGACTGACCTTCATGAAGCTAACCTTGTTGCATGCCAACCATGTTATAGGTTCCATTCCTTTGCATACCCAAACCACCCAAGCGAGACCTCGTCAATGCTTTCGGTGGGGTGTCTCAGTTCATATTTTTGAGACAGCTATGAATGAACATGTCCCAGACTTGCAGGAGGACTATAAACGACTGGTTACTATTTTGGCGGCTAACTTAATGGTTTATTAGCATTAACAGTAAAAGGTTGGACATTCTTGACATTGATCTCCGACACCTTTTGAATATTTTTGCCTTTACCTATTAACAGGCCAATCGGCTTTTAATAGAGTGCTGAACAGTGCGACTGTGCGTTTAGATGCTCTCAAGGGATTTTTTATTCTTTGACCATTCAAAACCATTTGACCTATAAGCTATCCTAGTTTTGTAATCCTCATTCACTGTGGTCGTCTCCAATTTTGCAGCGATTAGCCAAACATGGTAGATGCATCTAGTGGGAGAGTAACCGCGAGTCTTTTCACTGAGGAGTATTTCTCACATACACTGGATAATGATCAAGATGAATTAAATTTGCAGCCCTTGTTCAGACAGGATGCTATTCAGCACTACTATCCGGTCTTGTAAGTAACGCTTATCATGGATGTTATTGTAGTGCATGTCACCTTTAAGTCATCAGAGATTTTTGAGACTTATCGGGTGAAATCTTTTCAATTTTTTTATTAATCAGGCTTTTATAACACAGGACTTACTATCATCTCTAGTTTTTAGTGGCTGACGATCTGTCTCTATGCATCTGGCCGACTAGGGGATCTATTTACCGCTTCACTATTTGCCTTCCTTCATATTTAAGGTGGCATATGTGAATTTGACAATTTTAATGGTAGTCCAGGTGACGCATTGAATCCGTTTCATGGGTATCAATAATTTTTATGAGCGAACATAATGTGACTGTCGTTTGCCCTTACGGAACTAACTATCAACGGGTTTCTGGTCACTATGGAAGTGCTGTTTTTTTTGTTTTGTTTCCAGCAAGTTTTTACAAGAAACGTCTCCACTGTTTCCGCTCAAATCTCTTCAGAGTTTAACATTCTCTAGAATATCTTTTGTTCCTAATACCTTCTCTGACGAGTCGCAGTATATCGCAGCGCTGGAGAACGCCTCTCCTGATTATCCAAACCCCATTGTTTTCTATCCCAGTGTATTATAGCTACTATGTTGTTGTGTTAAGCGAACTATCACGTTAGGCAAGTATTTTTTACGTGGAAAAGTTCAATCTTCACATGTCTAACAGGTATTACACATTTTTAACATGGTTAGGTACATTTTCTTATGCCGCGTGGGCGCGCCAGGTGTGTGACCGAGCGATGTTATGGCATATGTAAGGGGTAGAGGCGTGAGTGTCGGGTGTGGCACGCTGTGTTGCCGGCCTCACCCATGCTGCGGAGTCAGCGAGATGGAGGTGCCGACGGGGTTAGGAGAGAGACGTCATGTAGCTTATTTGCATCACTTATAAATAGATGGCAACATAATAGATATTTATATAGAGTAGTTATATTATCAGTTTATTCTATGGTAGAAACATTATTTGCTACGTGCTACATAATTAGTAAGGGAGCAGACGTATATGTATAATAGATAAACGAGTAGTTGTCAACATGCTTGGGAGGGGCAGCGGCGGCTCACCGCCACTCTCGAGGAGAGACGGGAGGAGTGCGACTGCCTGAGCTAGGGATAGACGGAGCTTAACAGGGACTCCTGTATATATTTCGTCAAAGTGTATATATTGTAGATTAACACAATAATACTACCTCAATTACCCTAGCGTCTCTCTACGTCCTCACGAAACCACTGATTAACAACATTCCAACGTTAACAGATTAAAAGAAACGTGAATTACTGGACCATTGACTCAACCTCCACATTCCAAGGTGAGTCTACCTGTGTGAATAATTACTCGCGTAAAGGTATATCCAGAACATGTGTGTGTGTATGTGTGTGTGTGCATGTGTGTGTGTGTTACGTCCCCAGCCACACTTCACCACACTGCAGCTCCTTGCTGCAAAAATATGCACAGTAAATATTGTGCAATACCTATCAATGTGCCTTACTTCTCCCTTAAGAGAAGTTCTCCCGGGCCGGCTGGTTGGTAGCTAGATTTTCACTCCCACACCTCACTCTCACAGCCACACCTCACTCCCACATCCACCAGGCAAATATTTACTCACTTCTCTATTTAACATATTATATATTTTCATAATCATATATGTACAGAAACAAGAAATAAATCTATGATAGCCCTTTGATGTCTCAAACATCAATCCACCAATCACCATCACACGCCATTAGGCTTACACGCCGGTTAAGCACATACCGAACCACACACCATCAGCTGAGCTGCTGCTCACGCCATACACCTCCGACACACACACCATCAGCTGAGCTGCTGCCACGCCATACACCTCCGACACACACACACACCTTACACCATCAGTCAATCATACACCAAGTCACAATCACCAACTCAAGCACACACCCAACACACAATTACTTCCCTTGTACCACACTCAGTACAACACGTGCCTATCCACGGAGCTTCCACACCCAGCCACCAAGCTGTCCATCCAAAAAGAGACCCTCGCTCCACCTGTTCTCCGCCTCATCAACACGCTCGCTTAATTTACGGACCACAATCATATCACTCCACAGAAAATGTTTTTAGGGGTGACTAAGGGTAACACCCACCTTCCAGTAAAGATGTGATTTCTCTCTTAAGAGGGCTCACAGCTTACAGGAACTCGTGAAAGAGCGTCTGCTATCACATTATCCTTCCCTTTCACATGGTAACAACCAAATCATACTCCTGCAACAGTAGACACCACCTCATCAACCTTTGATTTGAATTTTTTCATACTATTTACAAAAACTAAGGGGTTGTGATCTGTAAACACTTGCACTGGCATCGCAGCCCCTTTTACATATATATCAAAATATTTAAATTCAAAATCAACGCTAAAGCCTCATTCTCAATTGTGCTATAATTCCTCTGGTATAACAATAACTTTTTAGAGAAATATCCAATGGGATGATCAACTCTTCCATCTCCTGCATCAACACTCATCCATTCCCTCACCACTGGCATCCACATACAGCTTAAATGTCTTGTCATAATCAGGAGTAATCAATATGGGAGCATTAACTAAAAATATCCTTAATTTTCTTGAAAGCCTCTTCACAAAATCACTTTTCATCAGGTTCACTGTGAGATTTGCATCATCCAATTTCCTAAATACTTCACCAACAACTGTAGATGCTCCTCCCACTTCTCAGAATACAGTACAATATCATCTATATATACGTACAGTACAACATTTACTCCCTTCAATACTTCATTCACCAATCTTTGAAAACAACTGGAACTATTCTTCATACCAATCCCTATCCGATTCCATACTTTATTTTTCTCAGAGTCTTTTTGAGTGTCTGGTGAAACCTTTCTAAGCACCCTGTGACTGCGGGTGGTAGGCACTTGATAATTGTTGATTAATTCTCAACCCCTGTAACACTTGACCAAACAATTTTGAAGTGAAGCTACTACCCTGATCCGATTGTATTACTTTAGAAAGTCCAACCCACGAAAAAAAATTCACCAACTCTCTCACAATTACTTTAGCATGAATACTTCTCAATGCTATTGCTTCTGGGAATCTAGTAGCCATAACACTTTATGGTCAATAAATACTGGTTGCCTCTCTTAGAAGCAGGAAGAGGACCCAATATCAATGCATATTCTACTAAATGGCTCACCCACCACAGGAATAGGACACAGTGGTGCTTTCACTATAGTTTGGTTTGGTTTTCCTACCACTTGGCATACATGGCAAGTTTTACAACATTCAGTTACACTCTTCTTTACTCCTGGCCAATAAAAATGAGCTGTTATTTTGTTTAATGTCTTTTTTACACCTAAATGACCAGACCAATTATTTTCATGAGCCAATTCTAAAACTTTCTCTCTTTACTTCCTAGGAACAACAACTTGAGTCTTCACCATCCAATGATCATTCACTGGCTAATCATTAGGCCTCCACTTCCTCATTAAAACTTCATTCTCCACATAATATCCCACATCCTCATCTGAAGCTCCTCTTCTCACTGCCTCACTCCACAAAGATTTTAGACTCTCATCTTCCCATTGTCCACTGGTCAAATCCTCCTTTCTCACAATGTAATCTGACATAATCCCTGCCTCACATTTAGTCGCATCTCCCTTCACCTGTTCAACCTCCATGTGGGACTCCACTCTATCAAACAATGAGGTCAAGTCCATCTCACGCTCCTCTATTTGCTTGGTCTTAGCTCTTATGCTGGATACAGTATACTCTCCTCTACCTTTCCTTCAACCTTACATATTTCAGGCTCTAAAATGTCATCATCCTGACTAATTATAGGATTCTCCATAAGCTCAGGGGGAGGGACTACCTGTTCACCCGCCAAATCATTCCCCAGGAGCATGTCTACACCTGTTACTGGAAGTTCATTACTCACTCCTACCTTCACTTTTCCTGTGACAAATCCACTCTTAAGCCACACATGATGAATAGGAATGACTATTCCAGCAAATCCTATACCTTTAACCTCAACTTCTACACCTGTAAAAGTCTTCTCACTCTATTCCACAGTATTCTTAAGTACTAGACATAAATTGGCACCTGTATCCCTCAAAATTACAATTTCCCTCTCTGCACCATCATCTACATTCATCTTCCTTTGTAATAAAAGGTTCAAAATCAACTGCAGGTAAAACTTTCTTCTCAGTGTTAACATTTGTTGGCAAGTGCTCTACACATCCTCTCCTGGACACTGTCAGTCCTGCCTCCTTTGAATTCCAATACCTATAACATTGATATTTTATATGTCCCTGTTTACCACAAAGTTGACATTTGGGAGGCAAGCTTTGTTGGTTGCCACAATATATACTTAGGAGTCCAACCTCACCACATTTATAACATCTAATCAAGGACTGAATCTGCCTTGGAGCATTACTGACATTATTTTTCTTAGGAGGGGGTGAATATACTGCCTGATTCTGAAAATTACCTCCAAAACTAGATTTCACATAGTTACTTGAGTACCTAGCATTTTTTTCATTTGCGATACCTTGTAAATGAACATTTTTGTTCCCCTTACTACTCCCATAACCAGCCGAGCTACCAGACCAGCTCTGGTGGCTAAGTCTAACCCTTGACACTGAATTACAAAGCCCGTAGGCCACCTCAAGTTGGTCAGCCTTACGTCCAGCCTCCATCACATCTTTTATATCAAGCTTCATAATTTCATACCTCAACTCTGGTTTCAGATTATTTCTAAAATGTTCTAACATCATTAACTGCTTTAAGTCCTCCTTTTCATTTACATTTTCTGCCTTCAACCATTTATCACACTTGAAAGCACACTCTCTGGCCATTTCTAAATATGTACAGTTTGGTGTTTTCTTTACATCTCTGAATCTCTGTCTATAGATCTCAGGGTCCACTCTCACAGTTTGTAACACGGCTTCCTTCACAACCTGATATTCACTACATTCCTCTACAGTCAAACCTGCATAAGCCTTTCTTGCTTTACCTTTAAATTTTGTCTGTACTAATAAAGCCCATTCATTCTCAGGCCAACCTCTCAATATTGCCACTTTTTCAAATTGAAGAAAGTAATTTTCTGCTTCCTCCTCCACAAATTCTGGCACAAAATGAACTTTTCCATCATTTGATCTTCCCCTGTGACCACCATTGTCTACTTCCATTTTCTTTATTTGCACATCTGCCTCTGTTCTAATTTTCTGTCTTTCAACCTCCACCTTACTTTTTTCAACTTCTGCCTTACTTTTTTCAACTTCTATCTTCAACTCTATCCTCACTGCCACATTTCTCTCTCTCTGCAACCTGATCTCCATTTCCATCAACCTCAGCCTTTGTGATAATGCTTGCTCACTATCAGTCACTTCACTCCCCTGTTCCTCCAGGCTCTTTCCTTCCACACCCATCCTTTTTCTTTCATCTTCATCCTGCTCTTCACTTAATACACCCAAGTCTATTAATTATTTCACTAATTCGACTTATCAATGTAAGCATTCAACCTCAGTTTTCTCTAGGTGGCCATAGTGTCGTCCTCTCAGAAATGAGGACAAGGCGCTTTAAAGTAATCAGTTAGGCATTTTTATTGGTTTGTTTATCAGCTGATGCATTACTTCAATGAAGTTTTTAGTATCCAATGTATATCATAATATGCATACTCTAATATTAATAAAAGAATTTCATCGTTGAGTGAAAAAAAAAAAAATAGAAGGATATTTAACAAATACCAATAGAGAGGCCTGTTACAATGTTAAAACAGTCAGTTCTTACAGACATGCCAATGAAATTCAACAAGAGACTATATGAAGCCAACTCATGAAAGGAAAACACATGTCATTGTCTAAAACTATTGAAATAATGGCATACATTATGAACAGGTGGCATCCTTACGCCGCAGCCTGTCACGCTGCCAGGCGCACGATTATCAGGTTTAAGCTGTGCGAGCGGTCCCGTAAACAATAACATACAGGCACGTCACGATGACTGTGTTTGTATGTGCTGTGGCAGACTGCAAGTCTGATTCAAGAAAAAAGTAGAGAAACATCCATGTATGGTTGAAGTCAAAGGCTGGGTGAAATTTCCGTCAGCAAAGAAAGAACCACAACGAAGAAAGTTATGGGAAGATAGATGTCGACGTAATGGAGGATGGAAGGCTACAAGATTTCATGCTATCTGTTCCAGGCATTTCATTAACTGGATTGGAAATAGCCCATCCTCTTCGCATCCTGATCCAAAACTGTTTGCCTACAATGACTGGGGCAAGAAACTCTCATATAAAGGCCATCAAATACCTGGCAAATAAATAATGTTCAAGTAACAGTGGCAGTGATCTAGTTTGTCCTGCTGCTGCCTATGTCCTACCTCAAGAAGCTGTGGTTGAAGTCATTATCAGTGAAAATGGAGATGAAGTTGGCCCACATTACAGTATGCAACAGTTATCATCTTTAAAAGGTAAGACATTATTGTGAATGAGGTGGAAGTATGAATTAATTAGGGTAAACAGGTCCCTTAGCTCCACACCCCCGATGATCATTTAATTGTGATATTACTCTCACCAAACAGGTTATAATGGACGAGAGTTTCGCGGTCGTTTTCAGAGACGCCAAATATTATTTTTTGGCATACAATAGGTGCTTGTTGTAATGGAGATAGTTTTATTTTGTGAAAAAAATATATACTTTGTGGTTAAGGTTAGGTTAGATTTCATTAAAACCTATAAGGTTAGGTTAAGTTTAATTTTTTTTCTTATTTTTTTTCTCGCAAAATAAAAAAAAGCACCATTAGAACAAGCACCTATTGTAGGCCAAGAAAAAATAGTTGGTGTCTCTGAAAACGACCGCGAAACTCTCGTCCATTATTACCACCAAACATTCTATCATGATCAACTCACACATGCTACTTTCAAAAAATGTTAATCAAATTTTCTTACTTCTCCTAATGGTGAGGGGCAAACATACAGTTTGCTCTGAGTACACAGTGAGGGGCATAGAGCTAAGTCGTATCTATTTTACAGAATACGTTAACCTAACCATATTTCGTGCTAACTTAATTATTGTGTCTCTTTATGATATCTGTTGATGGCCATGGGAGGAGCCAGGCTGATGTTGTTGACCTAATTCGAGTAAAAAGTTTCATCTGCAGCAGCCAAGAGCTGTCCCCCATAAAAGCCAATATCAGGCCTCGCTTGTTCGATTTTCAGTAAAAAATGTGATTTACAATATGGTTACACATTTACTGAACCCAATTATGAGGTTAGATTACAAGCAAAATGTATATTAAGGAGAAATGGATGGGTTAGTTTTAATATTTTGTTAAGCATCGTAACCAATATATGTAAGCTAACAGTGTAAAAATAGGTTATATAACTATGCAATGATTTATATGTTTCAGCAACACTTGACCTACACCCAGATGCTGATGATGTCCTACCTAAAGAACCAGCAGGTGAAGTCATCATCATTGAAACTAGAGATGAAGTTGGCCCTCATAACAGTATGCAACAGTCATCATTTATAACAGGTAAAAAACTATTGTGCATGAGGTGGAAGGATAAGGTAAACGAGTACTTGTGTGAAAGAGGTGTTAGTATAGGCCAAGCGCTAGAACAAGAAAGAAGGGAATGTCTGGATAGAGAGAGGTGGAGGCTCTGCTGTGGCCATCCCCTTGGGGACGCTCCCGGAGGGAGCGAGGCGTCAGAGTAACCTAGATAGATAGAGGTGTATATATGCATTAATTATAGTTATGTCAATATTCGCAAAAAAAAAAGAACAAACAGTTGATGGTTTTCATGGCAATACTCGCATAAACAAAATTTAAGGCCCGTATCAAGAGTCATGATGAAGGTCCAGCGACAAGCGACGAACGACTGAGGAAGAGTACCATAAAAGGGATATTTTTCAGAACGAAGAGCTGTGACGAAAGTCGTCGCTGCTCTTCGTTCTGAAAAATATCCCTTTTATGGTACTCTTCCTCAGGCGATCGTCGTTCGTCGCTCGACATTCATCATGACTCTTGAATCGGGCCTAAGACTCACCCAGTTTCTAATAGTTCAGAGGACGACTCTGACGAGCCAACCAAGAACGCATCCATGCACGTTTTTAGCTAGTTATGTTAGGTCTGTATGTCTAAATGTATTTCAGGGACCCTATGAGTTCATTTACAAGAAAGTGTAATTAATAAATTAATATGGTACTTGGCAAACTCAGAAAGGTTATGCAAATTGTAACAAAGTAATGGAATCCTATGAGGAAAATTATTGTAAATGTGTACTATCACAGGAAAAAAGAAAATTGTACAAAACAAATTGTACACGACAGGTTTTATAACTATGCAACTCCTATTTATTTCAGCAATACCTGAAGCACACCCAGACCACACCTATCCCTGCAGTTCCCATAAAACTACAAGCTCTGGTGAACCAGTAGATGTTGGGAGGCAGATGAGTCAGCCTGTCAGTCATGCTGAAACCAAAACGCATATAACGGTAGGTTATTTGCTTTGAACTCCATTTTGTATGATTTCAAACATATTGGAAAAAAGTTAAGGGGTTATGGAATGAAAGCAGGTTCAGAAGGAGTGACTGCAGAATATATGAAATAAATAGCTGTGGAGGTGGATAGGTTGAGTAGTATATGTGGTATAAGAAGCTTTGATAGTGAGAAACTACGTGAGGGAGATATGTTCAGGAGTTATGCATTATAACCCCTTCTTCAGGCCTTATGTGTCACCTCTTTAGTTCTATACACATCCTTTCTAACTCAACACTGGCTACCAGGTATTTACTTCCATCTTGCCACAATCTTCTCTTCTCTTGTACTGAAACACTGACATTATTATTACATTATCTTATCCCATAACTTTATTTTTCTTGTTTTTCAGTTCTTCCATGCCAATGCAGCTAAGAAGAACAAGATGCTTCGTGAGGCATTCAAGGAGAAAGTTCTGCAGAGTGATAAGTCTGTTAGAAAGTATACTGGTTTTTTATCGAAAAATATACTGAATGGCATATTTATGATAATTCAGAAGAAAGTGGTAAAGATTAATTATTGGAAAGGGCCTTAGCAATTCAATAATAAGTCAAAACAGAGCAGCCGAGGTATATCAAAGAGAAGTTCTGTATTTGATGAATTCCTTATAACTGTCATATATATTAGAGAAGCCATGGAAATGGAGGTCCTTGCTGACCTGTTTGGGGTTAGCCAAAGTCATGTTAGCTGTGTAATAACAACATGGATAAACATATTGTATGATATCTTCAAAAGATGGCTCAAGTATCCAACAGCTGAAAATGTAAGGAAAAATCTTCCTGAGAACTATCCATCTAGGTATAGCGATACAAGAGTTATATTAGACTGTACAGAGTTCTTCACAGTTAAACCAAAAAATTGCACTGCACAAGCTGCAACATATTCTAATTATAAGCACCACAATACTGTCAAACTTTTGGTAGGAATCACACCAACAGGCTTGATTTCCTTTGTTTCGAATGTGTATGGAGGCTGTACTTCTGATAGGTATATGTTTGAAAAAGAGTTTATGGATAAAGTTGAACCTGGGGATGCCATAATGGTTGATCGTGGCTTCAATATTGCTGACTTGTTACTTGCAAAAAAAGCAAAGTTACACATGCCTCCGTTTACCAGAAAGAAGGATGAAAGTGGTCGTAGGATATTAAATCAAAGTGAAATTTCTAAAACAAGGGATATTGCATCACTACGCATTCATGTCGAACGAGCCATAGAACGCATGAAAAATTACAAATTGTTGTCACGAACAATAGATATGAAGTTGTGGCACTTACTAGACCAAATTATGGTCATAGTAGCAGTGATGTGCAACATGGAGCCTCATCTACTGAATGAGTAATGGTGTTCACAAACTGAATGCCTCAAACTTACTCTGCCCCATGCCATATGAAAAAGTCATCTTTCCCAAAACATATAATCTGATGTGATCCTATTTGAAGTCCCCTTCCCTGCATCCCCTTTGTGTTCATTCAGGCAAGTGTTTTAAGTGTTTTGTTGTCTGTGCCACTTTTTAATTTATTTTGGCCTCTTTCTGAATGAAGACTTGCATAAGGGAGTTGGACAGAATAAGGGTGCGCAAGTGTAGAAAGTCTTGTGCAGTGGGGCTGCTGGAAGAGGGGAAGCATGCAGTTAGCAAGTTCAGGAGAGCAGCAAGAGTGAAAGTTATGAAATGAGACAGTTTGAGAGGCGAATGAGAGACTGTTTGCCCCAGCAATGATATAGATTGAAAAATCCAATAACAGAAATTAAGGTAGTACAGTATCAGTAATATAGATTCTTGAATCAAACCTATTTTTTTACCAAGAGCTATTTCGCTATACAAAAATTCGTCAGACGTAGAAACATCCACGGTTGAACTAAGCTGTTTGTATCTTCGCAACTTCCCTGTACTATGAAGAAGTAAAAGGCACCAAAAGTAATTTTGTTTTCTTTAATAAACATTATAAATATATAATGTATACATCTACTTAGCTCTGATGGGTGGAATTGACATCCTTATAACTACAACCACCATCTTTTCACTTCCATTCATCACTAAGAATACCATTACATCAACACAGCCCCAACTCTATCACAAAGAATACCATTACATCAACACAGCCGCAACTCTATCACAAAGAATACCATTACATCAATACAGCCCCAACTCTATCACTAAGAATACCATTACATCAACACAGCCACAACTTTATCACAAAGAATACCATTACATCAACACAGCCCCAGCTCTATCACTAAGAATACCATTACATCAACACAGCCACAACTCTATCACAAAGAATACCATTACATCAACACAGCCCCAACTCTATCACTAAGAATACCAATACATCAACACAGCCCGAACTCTATCACAAAGAATACCATTACATCAACACAGCCCCTACTCTATCACAAAGAATACCATTACATCAACACAGCCCCAACTCTATCACTAAGAATACCCTTACATCAACACAGCCACAACTCTATCACAAAGAATACCTTTACATCAACACAGCCCCAACTCTATCACTAAGAATACCATTACATCAACACAGCCACAACTCTATCACAAAGAATACCATTACATCAACACAGCCCCAACTCTATCACTAAGAATACCATTACATCAACACAGCCACAACTCTATCACAAAGAATACCATTACATCAACACAGCCCCAACTCTATCACTAAGAATACCATTACCGCAACTCATCATTAAGGCCCGTAACAAGAGTCATGATGAAAGTCAACGACGAATGATATGATGTCATGATGAGGGTCGAGGCAAAAGTCATGATGAAGGTCGAGCGACGAACGTCGAATGACCGAGGAATGTTACCATAAAAGGGATATTTTTCGGAAAGAAGGGCAGCGCGAAGACACGGGGGTTCGACCAGAAGCTGCTCTTCGTTCCAAAAAATATCCCTTTTATGGTAACATTCCTCGGTCATTCGACGTTCGTCGCTCGACCTTCATCATGACTCTTGGTACGGGCCTAAGAATTGCATCACATCAATACTGTCCCAACTCATCATCATCATCACCACAGAGGTTTCCATTCTCTTAATTACCAGAACTTGTATTACGATCAAACAACCTCTGGTAAATAAATTTTTCATAAAAAAACATAGCCTTTGTAACATTGGCTTCAAATCTGCTTTTGTCAAAATATATTCTTTCAATGGTTAAACAGGGTTCCTTTTTTGTGAATAAAACAAAGTCACACCATGGGTAACCTGTCACCCCAAGATGGGCTTGTACTTGAGTGTACCATGCAGATGACTTCTTGAGGTGTACTTTGCCATCATTACCCAAAACAACATGGTATTTCCCCCTTCGAGCAACCACTTCTCCTGTAAGGGAATTTGTATGTGTGCTGTAAGGGCTCTTAATTTCTAAAAGTCCAGTGCCACAACATTTGCACTTGACGACACCATCTGGGCTTACTCTTAAAATTGGATTTGTTTCACAAATGAATAAGCCAGTTTCTGATACCTTTAGTGATTCATGCTTATGTTTCATGTTTTTATAGTATAGTTTTCTCACAAAAGGTTCACTTCTTTTTCCATATTCAGTAGCACTGTTTCCACTGAATTTGGACTGCCCCATGATTGAATCCACAACATAATTGTCACTACAATCCCTGCTATAATGAGCAGCCAGGTGGAGAGTTGTTGATGTTAAGGCTCCAACTCTTTGTTTTTTCCATAGAGAACACTTGGCTTGAGCCTTGGTAAACTTTCTAATGTTTTCCCTGATGGTATCAGTGAAGTGCTGAGATAAATCGACTATAAATGATGTACACTGTTCTCTCTGAAACTGTTGTGCCAACTCTGGGAGAGTGATACATTTTGTTGCTGGAGATGGTTCATACGATTGCTGCAAATGTACGGCATTCGTCTCCTTCAGTAAAGCCCGGAAGTCGTTGTCCATGTCCTCATCTTGGTATGCTGATCCGAACACACATGCCTTGTACATGGATTCTGGATGAGGAACAGTCGGCCGTGGGCTGCTAGTGTCATGTCTGCACATAAAGATTTCTTTTAGTTTGGGAAGCATAACCTAAATCAATGCAAAACATTATTTGGGACAGGAGTGAAGAAAAATTAATATTTATCAAACGGCTATTATATTACTTTACACTACCAACTTTCCGTCACTCGTGAGTCACAGGACTGACTCACTTTCCCGCGTTAAGCGGCTATCACACGATGCGTTTCGTCGGACTGTTTCGTCGAACTTCCCATTTGCTTGGACTGTTTCGTCGAACTTTGAGGGTCATTTAGCCGAACATGTTCGATGAAATGGTTAGGTGAAATTATACAAAATGTTGCACATTTCCATTGAAAACAAGTATCTTCATCAGAAAAAGCCGTAAAACTTGGCCAGGAAATAATAGTCAGTGTCTCGGAAACCAGGGAAGTGACGGAATTATACGAAAACAAGTGTGCCCCGCCCCGCAGGTTCTAACGGGAGGGGCTCCGACCCCTTCGACCCCCTGACGAGAATATTAACATAACCGAAACTTAACCTAACCTCCTAAGGGATGGGGTTGGGTGGGAGGCAGGTCGGGGTGTGTCTATGCATTATTAGACAACTCTTATGTACTTTCTTTAATATGTATATGTTTTAAAGGTTACGCATGCAGAAATGAATAAATACTGCACATTATACTAAGCAAAAAAATATTCTGTTAAGTGGTAACGGTGGTAGCGACCGCGCAGTTCTCGTCCACTATAACCTATTTAGCTCATATGAACGCGTCTTCATATGTCGCCGTTCTCTTCTAACAATCACCTCCTCCCTCTTCATCACCAATAACTACATATATATATATATATCCCTCTAAAGTTAAAACATTAACAACAAATCTCCGCGCCTCCCACTGTAATCGCTTGCATCTTTGTTTGTTATGGTTTATGTTATTGTTGGGTGAAGCGGTTGGCCCAAGCGTGTGCTAGATGTGTTGTCAAACAGATCAAGCCAAATGCTTGTTTGGTTCAACGAAACAGTCCGCCGAAATGCCTCGTGTGATACCCGCTTCACACCGTTATAAAGAGAGTAGTGACAACTCGATTTATGAGCACTTTCTTGCTGTCAGGGCCTCTCCGTGCACTCCAGACCCGCGGAAGTTTTCAAGGCATGACCCCGCAGTATATCATTATATATATTTTGGATGTTATACATGTATAAATGATATCTGATCCCCAGTGCAAAAAGGGGAAAAAAATCATCAGTATAATATTGTATTATAATATACTATATCAAAATGTTCTCTATATAACAGCAATGGCAGTGGCCTACAAATGGTTACCCATCACTTAAGTGGAATGTACGAACCTTCCATCAGTGTGATAAATCCTCAAAGGCTCTGAAGACTTGTGTGGCTTGTCCCAGGTACAAAGTAAATATGTAGGTGTTGGCCGCTGGATGGAAAGACTGACTTCATTTCTGTGTACAAAGTTGGCCACAGCATACATTAATGCCACAACATGTTTGCAGCTTCCATCATCTCTGAAAATATGTTACCATATATTATAATGGGCATTATATTAACTTAGCTTTGTGTCACCCTCATAAATTTGACACAAATATATTCCTTACGGATGTCTTATATATTGATTTATATGTCCAGTTTTTACCAGAGGAGCCTACATACTTCATCTACTACATTATAAGATAAACATTCCTTATGTCCTCAACAAACAGCTCAGTAGAGTGTGGTAAAATTACGCAAGCATCGTCCAATGGGGTCCAATTGCATGTCTGATTAGATTTAATCTTGTTTTTTACTTTATTTTAAAAATAAAGTAGTTTAAAACAGGCTTTTTACTTGTATACCTTTTGTGTCTACGTGGATTGATTAGATTAGGTTATTATTTGATGCTTTTACAAATGGAGAATGTTTTTCCAGTCAAAACGTCTAAGAAGTGTATTTGTAGAAATTTGTCATCACTTTCTCAAATCGCAGACAACACACTTTTTTGAGGTTTACACAGGAAAAAACTATCTCCATTAGGGAATGCATCACATATTAATCGAAAAAAATATATCTTGTCTGAAAATCTTGCAACAGTCATAAACTACATTATTACCTTTGATGTCCTTACTTGGTTACTTAATATTTACTTGGTTAATTTTTTACCTTAAATGTTTGGTTATTTTTTTGGAATATGTGGAATACATCTCATTAAGAACATTTCAATTACCATAGGTAGTCATACAAAAACTTAAAACAAAATGTAAAATTCAACTTACCCTATGCACTGACATCCCCTGGCTTCAATATTTCCTCTGTTTGTAGCAAGAAGCCAAACACAATAGGGAGACTCCTTCTGTGCAGTCTGTCTGATACATTTGGCTCTAATATAGGACATATTACCATCATGTGGTTTTATTTGCACTGTGTTTATGTGGTTGTCATTGCATAATTGATAGCCTCTTTCATTTTCAAAGTTTTCTAGCCGTTTGGCAGGCCATCCTCTCTTGTTCATGAGGTATATTAGGCAACATGCTGAGGTTATGGATGGTATTTTGGTGAGGTTATCATCCCAACCTGTTAATAAATGGGGGTCTGGAAAGACCACGACATCTCCGTCAACAGTGATCGTCCTTCTTGATTCACTAACACTTTCTCCATCTGTTGGCTCGACTTGATCCACTAAAGAAGGATTTTCATGAGAGTTTTTCACTAGTTTTACGAGCTTCTCTTTACAGTAGCCCGAATGAGGTACTGCTCTGTCTCTCAAGTACTGTTTCAGCAGCGATACTGTCCATTTCTCACACGCTATTGACTCCATACTTCACATTTTTCTCTTGTGATTGTCTAAGACTCGTGGTTTCACGTTGAAATGATGGGGAGAACAGGATTAATAGACTACAAGTCTGTTGATCCTGGGGAAGAACACGTTGCCGTTGTAGCGATCTCACCAGCTACCATTGGTCCGAATAGCTACACCTCACAAATACGCACTGAAACACTGCTCCCTGGGTGAATATTTGTTTGACAATGTATACCAATTGTGATCCTGGGTAAAACGTGGTGGAAACATTGAATGTAGAGTAGTAATCAAAGTAGAACATATAGAACATTTCAAGCGAATGTACCCTTGCCTAGAATACTACCCTACCCGTATACTGAAACACTGCTCCCTGGGTGAATAGTTGTTTGACAATGTATACCAATTCTGATTTTGGGTAAAACGTGGTGGAAACATTGAATGTAGAGTAGTAATCAAAGTAGAACATAGAACATTTCAAGCGAATGTGTCCTTGCCTCGAACACTACGTACCCTACCATTATACTGAAACACTGCTCCCTGCATGGTGAATAGTTGTTTGACAATATATACGTTTTACCCAAGATCAGAATTGGTATACGTGTACTACTACTATATTGTCAAACAACTATTCGCCTAGGTATCAGTTTCAGTATACGGGTATGAAGTTGTTCTAGGCAGGGGCACATTCGCTTGAAATGTTCTATGTTCTACTTTAATTACTTCTCTACATTCAATGTTGCCACCATGTTTTACCCAGGATCACAACTGGTATACATTGTCAAACAAATATTCACCCAGGGAGCAGTGTTTCAGTGCGTATTTGTGAGATGTAGCTACTCGGACCAAGGGTAGCTGGTGAGATCGCCCCTGGTGAGATCGCCCCAGAATGCATGGGACATGCATTCTGTTGTTGGTGGTGATGACGAAGAATGTATATTTCGGTACAAGTAATAGCTACTGCACACTGTGTTGTTAAAATGAAGAAATTACCCTCATTTGATAAAACTCAACGCGAAGAGCTACTTATACAAATACATAGAATGTTGTTACCTGATACAATAAAAAATGAGGGAAGTATGTACCGAAAACATCTCACGACGAACGCGCTCAGCAAGAAATAAACAGACGAATGGCCCCGAAGTTATCGTACCGGATCATTCAAAAGATTATATATATATTACCCAACATATAGAAAAAGAAAGAGTAAAATACAGCGATCAAAAGGATATAGAAAAATATTCATATATTGAGAGATTTATGGTTGTCCACCTTTTGGGAGAAAAACACTAACGACATCTGGTGGCTTGGTCCGTGAACTGCTAACAGTGATAAGTCGAATTCTCTCTGCATATTCTCCTTGAGCCTAGATATCAACTCTATTTCAAATTTCTCTGCTAATTTATACAACTCATCCCTGGTACACTGATATAGGTAGTGCACCTCACGATGAACCATAAAGTCGCTCACATTTCCCTCCATCATAAATATAGGAGTGCACAGAGCTTACCACAGTACTGAAGAGCATGAGATAGTAAGCCGGCAGAGTTCACACTGTGGCAGGGTTGCAGGGTTCGCAGGGTTGGCAGGGTTGCAGGGTTGGCAGGGTAGAAGGGTAGGCTATGGCTCCACGTGGTCCACTGGTCACACACACAAGATCAAAATTCGATCCCGGACGGGCCCCCAAATATCTGTTACGTCCCCAGCCACACTTCACCACACTGCAGCTCCTTGCTGCAAAAACATGCACAGTAAATATTGTGCAATACCTATCAATGTGCCTTACTTCTCCCTTAAGAGAAGTTCTCCCGGGCCGGCTGGTTGGTAGCTAGATTTTCACTCCCCACACCTCACTCTCACAACCACACCTCACTCCCACAACCACCAGACAAATATTTACTCACTTCTCTATTTAACATACTATATATTTTCATAATCATATATGTACAGAAACAAAGAAATAAATCTATGATAGCCCTGTGATGTCTCAAACATCAATCCACCAATCACCATCCAACACCATCACACGCCATCAGGCTTACACGCCGGTTAAGCACATACACGAACCACACACCATCAGCTGAGCTGCTGCTCACGCCATACACCTCCGACACACACACCATCAGCTGAGCTGCTGCTCACGCCATACACCTCCGACACACACACACCTTACACCATCAGTCAATCATACACCAGGTCATAGACCACTATATACCTGGACTGCGCACGGAATATCGGCCTGTCGCGCAAGGGCCCGAAGTCGGAGGGCCGCTCGGATTCATATATATATATATATACGGATCATATAGACTGGTTTATCAGTATATATGATATACTGTAATCTTCGTAAATGTTTGTTCTATAATATTATCAATTAAAAAACAGTAAAACACGCTAAAGAAATGCCATTACGAAACTATGAAGAAATATGCATGAACTTAATATTCACTTCAACTCTTCGCCATTTGAAACTTTGCGTGTCAACTTTTATCATGAAGGTTATCAATAGAAGCGCAATTTTATTAGCTTTCCATTGCTATATTTCGTTATCTGATATATGAACTAGAACCATGCATAAATTAGCGTTAACTAAATAAATAAAATCATCAATCGGGTAATTTTCCCGATTGATGAGGTTATTTATTTAGGCAACGCTAATTTATACATGGTACTAATTCATTTATCAGAAAACGAAATATATAAGTGAGTAAATAACATCATCAATCGGGAAAATTACCCGATTGATGATTTTATTATTTTATTTAACGCTAATTTATGCATGGTTCTAATTAATTTACCAGATAACGAAATACATCAATGGAAAGCTAATAAAATTGCGCTTCTATTGATACCCTTCATGATAAAAGTTGACTCGCAAAGTTTTAAATGGCGAAGAGTTAAGTGAATATTAAGTTCATGCATATTTCTTCATAGTCTCGTAATGGCATTTCTTTAGCGTGTTTTACTGTTTTTTATTTGATAATATTATAAAACAAACATTTACGAAGATTACAGTATATCATATATACTGATAAACCAGTCTATATGATAGTCCATAGACCACTATATCTCTTTGTCGGGCGCCCCGCGGGCCCCTATGCAGCCCCGCAATTCAAAACATTGTCGCGTGAACAGTCCAGGTATACAGTGGTCTATGACCAAGTCAATCACCAACTCAAGCACACACCCAACACACAATTACTTCCCTTGTACCACACTCAGTACAACACGTGGCCTATCCACGGAGCTTCCACACCCAGCCACCAAGCTGTCCACCCAAAAAGAGACCCTCGCTCCACCTGTTCTCCGCCTCATCAACACGCTCGCTTAATTTACGGGACCACAATCATATCACTCCACAGAAAATGTTTTTAGGGGTGACTAAGGGTAACAGTGTGTGTGTGTGTTTGTGTGTGTGTGTGTGTGTGTGTGTGTGTGTGTGTGTGTGTGTGTGTGTGTGTGTGTGTGTGTGTGTGTGTGTGTGTGTGTGTGTGTGTGTGTGAGTATATGTGTGTGTGTGTGTGTGTGGTTGTGTGTGTGTGTGTGTGTGTGTGTGTGTGTGTGTGTTTTGTGTGTGTGTGTGTGTGTGTGTGTGTGTGTGTGTGTGTGTGTGTGTGTGTGTGTGTGTGTGTGTGTGTGTGTGTGTGTGTGTGTGTGTGTGTGTGTGTGTGTGTGTGTGTGAGTGAAGGCTAAATATACATAATTAAGCCTTATTATATAATGTCTGTGTTGTTCTATATAATACAACATAACATGACATCAATCTTAAGCTTTCTTTGTACATTAACTCGTGTACGTAGCATTAGTTATTGTGCGTAAATTTCGTGTGTGGGGTGTGTGTGTGTGTGTGTGTGTGTGTGTGTGTGTGTGTGTGTGTGTGTGTGGTGTGTGTGTGTGTGTGTGTGTGGTGTGTATGTGTGTGTGTGTGTGTGTGTGTGCAAGGCTTGTACGTATACGATATGTATGTAAGGGTGATAGTGTGTAGATATCATATGCAAATTGTGCAGTATTGGAATATCATTCTTAGCCTGCTTATTATCTTTTCTCTATTATCTTCCTCTCAAAATTAAAAGAGAAGAGAGAGAGAGAGAGAGAGGAGAGAGAGAGAGAGAGAGAGAGAGGAGAGAGAGAGAGAGAGAGAGAGAGAGAGAGAGAGAGAGAGAGAGAGAAGAGAGGAGAGAGAAGAGAGAGAGAGAGAGAGAGAGAGAGAGAGGAGAGAGAGAGAGAGAGAGAGAGAGAGAGAGAGAGAGAGGGGAGAAGAGAGAGAGAGAGAGAGGGGAAGCCTGTCAGCAGTCTCGGCTTACGCTGATGACTGTACTCTCTCCTGCTCCTACCCGCGACATGAAAGTGGGCGTGCTGCTGATGAGGTCAATCAGCAGCTGAGTGTTATACAGGAGTGGGGTACACGTTGGCAGGTGACCTTTGCTCCGGAGAAGACACAGGCAATGGTGGTTTCTCGGTCCCCCGCTGCCGGGCCAGCAGTGGAAGGGAGGCTGCTGTTTGGTGGCGTTCCTCTCCCACTCCAGGAAGCCGTCAAGGTTCTGGGAGTAGAGGTGGACCGAGAGCTAAGGTTTGACGGCCACATCAAACACATTGCTAAAAAAGCCTCTCACAGGGTCTCTGCCCTGCGAAGGGTAGCCAGCTTCCTCGACAGGGGAGGGAAGCTCTTGCTCTACAAGGCCCAGATACGGCCTTACTTAGAGTACGCCGCCCTCTCCTGGATATCGGGTGCAACCTCGCACACTAGGAGGCTGGGCAGCATCCAGCGTCGAACCCTTCGACTGGTGGATGCTGCAGACCCCCCAGACTCACCAGCCCAGTTCGAGCCGGTGAGTCCTCTCGACTCAGTGGAACACCGCAGGGACGTCACGGCGCTTGTGGTATTCCACAAGGCACAGCTGCAGGGAGTGCCACACCTGGCTGGGTTACGACAGCCTCCGAGAATCGCCACGCGAAGCACGAGAACGGTGCTTACCAGTGGTGATGCAGTAAAGGTGCCGCGTTCCCGTGCAAGTCAGCACCAACGCACCTTTGTGGGCCGCGTCTCCAGGATGTGGAACAGTTTCACGGCCGCTGTCCCTCATATTCAGGAGATGAACACACAAAGTGTAAAGTTGGCGGCCAATCGGTGGAGACTGTCGAAGCCCACCCCGCTGACGCTAGTGATACTGTGACACAAGTGACAGCAACAGTGCCTCAACAAACACTTTAATGATGCTTATATGTATATAATGTTAGTTATTTAGGTCTTTGTATTTATGTGTATATAGCTATATTTACTTGCCCTTAAGATAGGTAGCACACGACAGTGCGCCTTTGGGCTTCATGTATATGTATGTTTAAATAAATATAATTATAAAAAAAAGAGTCTGTAAACCTCCACTAAATGCTATTATTCCCATCTTTTCTTTTGCTATTTTCTATTTGTCCCCCATCGTTGCCAATCGCCATTTCGTGTTTACTGACAGCCTTGTTTACATGTTGCAGTGTTGCCAATCCGGGGTCGTCATGGCTGTGAACGTGTTGGTACCACTGCTCATTCCCCTCGGCGAGCAGCTTACTAATGGTTTGTGAAGACTTTGTTTATAGCGTTGTTTGCACCTCTTGTTTGCTTACTTTGTTTTCATTTATTGTTTACTTTCCACGATTTTTTTTTTATTTTAGTTTTTTGCATATATTCTTTTCATTCCTTGATTTAGTTTGCATCTATTGTTTGCTTGCTTGTTTTATTGCTTTGTTGGTTTACTTTCCATAATTTGTTTCCATTTATTGTTTGCATTTCTTCATTTGTTTTGCATTTATTATTGACTTTCCCTAATTTGTTTGTATTTATTGTTTGCTTATTTACTTTGTTTGCATCTTTTGTTTACTGCTCCTGATTTGTTTGTATGTTTTGTTTAGCTACCTTATTTATTTACACATTTTGTTTGCCTTTTTGCTGTTTGTACCTCTGAACCTTTAATTATATTTGTTTGCATCCTTTTTGCATTTTTTGTTTGTTTACATTTCTTGTTTTTGTTTTATAATATACTTGTTTGTATTCTTCATTTGCTTATCCTATTCTTACTTATTTTTTTGATTTGTTGTTTGCTTCTTCATCCTTTTGTTTGTTTATTAGGAGTTTTTTTTATATCTTCCTTCTTATATATTTCTTATTTCTTTCTTTTTTCTCGTTATCTATTACCTTCTTCTGCTCCTCATTTTATATTTTCTTCCCATATTTTTTCGTTTTCTCTATTACTTAACTTTTTTTAATCATTTATCTTTTTTTTTTTTTTTATATGATATGTGTGTTTATTTAGCTTTTTTTTTTTCAAGGTCATTCAAATACCGTTTTTATTTGTGTATTTTATTATTTTCTTTTGTTTGGCTTTTTACCTCCAAACCCAACCGTTTTATTTCATGCATCTATTGTTCGTGTTTTTACGTTTCCAAAATATTTTGCTTTTTTGGGGAGGCGGTGGCCGAGTGGTTAACGTCTTGGAGTGCTGAACTCATTGTCCCGAGTTTGAATCCTGCCAGGGGTAACTCTTTCAAGAGTCTGGTAGGGGAGCAGAAGGTCCCGAGTTCAGGTCTCACCAAGGAGCAACTATCAAATCCATTGTCGAGTGGCCGAAGCAACACACATGCAGCGTATACCTGTCTGCCGATTGCGAGTGTGACGGTGGACTCTAGGGGCTGCATGCGTCTTAACTGAAGTTCCAAACATCACAGAAAATGGGATCTTCACCTGAGATCACAGGTGTCACTATAAAAATCCAGCCTGCGCCACCATCAGGCGAGATCGACCAACATCAAGACTTTCCATATGCCTACATAATCCATGGGTCGGAACCCCAAAATCACTTTTGGTACCATCCGAGGTGGCAAGGACTAGTGATGTTTTTTATATTCCCCCATGTCTATAGGATATATTTGGATTTGATAGCCCTTGCTAGGTGGTAGCTTAGTGCTAGTAATTGCGACTTTTATAGCCCCAACCAACGGCACTCAACTACGAACATCCGCAACTGTGATAGTGATATTACTATAGGTTAACCTTATGAAAATGTTCAAAATCGAAGTTCATTCAATTACATACAGTCTTATTTGCTAATATACACACAATAACATAATAAGCTGGCATCAGGTTAAATGACAAAAATTTAAAAACTATTACTAATGAACAGAAATGTGTCGCTATCATATGCAATGAAATCTGAATGTGTACTTCTATGCAACTTCTTGTGAACATAACAAGGACTAATATTCATGAAACTATTGTATTCATAATTTGTTGAGTCATATGGAACCTTTAGACATGCATATAAGCGCCAGAAACATATGTATCTGCTGTACCGTTTACTCATCCTCTGAATCTGCAGAATCCGGCTCAAGATCGGGTTCCTGCTGCTGCACTGCTTGGTTGGTGCAGGTCTGGAGCTTGCACATATTAGTGCATGTGAGGCCATTGACCAGGCATGCACAGTCAGGCAGCTTGCAAACCCGTGAACACTTGCAAGCCTGTCCCTACCGCCCCTATCACCTGGGGAGGCGGTAGCGGAGTGATTAGCGTCTCCGACTGGCGTTCTCGGTGACCCGAGTTCGATCCGCGAAGAAAACCAAAACCTTTCTGCACCGTCGAGTGGCCTAAGAACACCCACATGCCCTGCCCATCAACTCTACCTTCGATTGCGAGGCATCGGAGGATACAGGGGGGCGGCATGAGCCCCCCTCTAAACCTCATCTTCTTTTCCTCACCGAAACCCAGTTGTCTGTGAGCACTGACAGCCGACCTTTTTCCGTCTCCTCTTACTGTCTCTATTCTCATTTTCAATCCAAAGCTGGGTGTTGCGTATATGTGCGCAATGACATCACTTGCTCTCGTGCCCACGGCCTTGAATCTTCCGAATTTCTACCATCTGGCTTCGACTTCAATGTCACCAACACTCTTACTAAATTTATCTGTGCTGTATATCTCTCACCTAACTCCTCTGACTATGTAAAATTCTTCGACTATTTAACCCTCTCACGCACGGTGACGCGATCGCGTCAAAACGGGCCCGTCTACAATCTGAGCTTTTGACACGAATTGCGTCAAAAAACTGTTAAAAATTCGCCAAAAATAATGTATTTATCAGAATTGCGTCAACATTTTCTGCGTCAAAGATCCAAGCTAGACTTATAAAATAAACTAATTGTCAACTCTCTCGTGTGAGTGGGTGTGAAATGATAAGGGTTTGTGTCTCAGTTCTAGCTCAGCAGGCAGCCTGTGAGTGCGGATTGTCGTCCCTTTAAAACGTGTCCCGAGCTGGCCATACTGGCCATATAAAAATATAATGGTAGCGTTGGAATCCTCATACAAAATCCGCTTTATTGGCATATAAACCATAAAAAGTTGACTCGAGAAGTTTCGAGCTACGAAGTGGTGAACGTAAGTATTTCTTATTTCTCTTTACTCAATATTTTTCGGAGTCGGTAAATTCCGCTATTTATTTGCATTTCTTGCTATTTTTTTCTTTCATAAGGCAAACTAATCTCTGCAAAACCAATGATATATAATAATGCCAGGAAAAAAGAATACACGTTCGTAAAATGATAACATAAAAAAATAATTCGCCGCACAGTCAGGCCATTTCGCGGGGCCCTTAGGGAGTATAAGACGGATGTCGCAGTGGACAGAAAAACTTATTAAACTTTTCGTGCGTGAAAGGGTTAACATCAAAAGTGGAGCACATTTCATCTCATTTTTCTTTAGCAGAAATTTCCATTCTTGGGGACTTCAATGTTCACCACCAGCTTTGGCTATTATCTTCTTTCACTAACAATCTGGTGAACAGCCTACAACTTTTCTATCCTCCAAGACCTAGAGCAGCTGGTGCAGCACCCTACCCGTATTCCTGACCGCTTTGGGGACACGCCCAACGTTCTTGATTTTTTCCTAACTACTAACCCTTCTGCTTACTCTGTGAAACTACTCATCCATTGGGTTCCTCCGATCACAATCTTATTTCTGTAACCTGTCCTATCGACCCCGGTGCCGCCTCGGGACCCACCTAAGCGGAGGTACTTCTGGCACTTCAACTCAGCTAAGTGGGAAGACCTAAGGCAGTACTACTCTGATTTTCCATGGAATGATTACTGCTTCCATGTCAAAGACCCAATCTCTTTGTGCAGAGCGCATAACTGAGGTCATAGTCTCTGGCATGGAGGGCCTCCAGAAAGTGTGTGGAATGTACGCCTCCAATTTTTGGAGGCGTACATTCCACACACTTCTCTAATCCTAAAGCCCGTCAACCTTGGTTTAACTCTGCTTGTTCTCATGCTATCCCAGATAGTGAGGTGGCTCACAAACGGTACGTAAGCATCCATCTCCTGAAACTCATGCCCTTTATATTTCTGCCCGTAATCATGCCAAATCTTTACTTCAACTTACCAAAAAACCCTTTCATTCATAGAAAATGTCAAAATCTTTCTTAATCAAATTCCCATCGTGACTTCTGGCATCTAGCAAATAACTTCTCTAACAATTTTTCTTTTTCATCTTTCCCTCTATGCTTCACCCAGATGGCTCCACAGCTGTCTCATCTATTTGTAAAGCTGAACTCTTCGCTCAAACCTTGGCTAAAATTCCACTCTGGTTGATAAAGGGCTTGTTCCTCCTTCTCCTCCACCCTCTGACTATATTATGCCTGTCATTAAGATCCTTCGTAATGGTGTTTTCTTGCCCTTTCTGGCCTAGATCCTCGGAAGGCCTACGATCCTGACGGAGTCCCTCCTATTGTTCTCAAAAAATGTGCTTTTGTGCTTGCACCCTGCTGGTCAAACGTTTCCGTCTTTGTCTATATATTTCTGGAATTTCTTGCTGGAAGTTTGCTCACATCCAACCTGTTCCTAAGAAGGGTGACCGTTCTAATCCTTCAAACTACCGTCCTATAGTTTTGACTTCTGCTTTTCTATCACCCACTCTCTTCATTAATGATCTTCTAAGTCTAACTCAAAGCCCTATCTACTCCTACGCTGATGATTCTGACCTGCATTTTTCAACGTCGTTTATTAGACGTCCTACTCAACAGGAACTAAGTGATTCAAGGCCACCGAGCGCCTAACTTCTGATCTCGCTATAATTTCTGATTGGGGCAAAGCAAACCTTGCTTTGTTCAATGCCTCAAAAACTCAATTTCTTCACCTATCTACTCGACAAAACCTACCATATAACTATCTCCTCTTCTTCAATGACACTCTACTGTCTCCTTCTACAAGGAACATTCTAGGACTATCCTTTACTAAAAATCTGAACTGGAAATCTCACATCTCTTCTCATGCTAAAACAGCTTCTAAGAAGTTAAGTGTCCTGTGGCGTCTGCGTCATTTTTTTCTCCTTCCCAATTGCTTGCTCTCTACAGAGGCCTTATCCGCCCATGTATGGAGCATGTCTTATATGTTTGGGGAGGATCCACTCATACTGCTCTCCTAAACAGGTTGAGTCAAAAGTTTTTCGTCTCATCAACTCCCCTCTCCTGACTGACTGTCTTCAATCTTTAAATCACCGCCGCAATGTTGCTTCTCTTGCTCTCTTCTACCGTTATGTTCATGCCACTGCTCTTCTGAACTTGCTAACTGCATGCCTCCCCCCTCCCGCGGCCTCGCTGCACAAGACTTTCTACTCATTCTTATCCCTATTCTGTCCATCTCCTAATGCAAGAGTTAATCAGTATCTTTACTCTTTCATCCCTTTCACTGGTAAATTCTGGAACTCTCTTCCTGTTTCAATTTTTCCACTTTCCTATGACTTAAATCTTTTAAAAAAAGAGTAACAAAACACCTCCGGAACTAAATTGGCTCAACCCTTTTTTTTTTATATTATTCTCTTACTGTCTTCTTTATAGGGACTGGCAACTAAGCGGGCTTTGTGTTACCTATTTTTTGTGTGCCCTTGGCCGGTCCTTTGTGATGTAAATAAAAAAAATTTAAACATCCAGTGAATGCATGCAGGCCAATCAGGCTGTCGCAGACACCCTGCCCATGACTTCTCCCGATCTTGTCTACATCTGCGTATCGGGTGCGAGTCTTGGTTCCAAACTTCTGGTAGATAGAGATATCCATGGTGCTGTGCATGGCAAGGCTAATGATGAAGACATCAGTGTCCTCTGAGCAAATGACGGCTGCCTTGTAGCCATTTCTGGCTGCATGCAGCGTGTGGAGAAGCAGGCGGGTATCAGCCTCTTCTTGTGTCGACTCGAGTTCAGGTACCTCCTCGCACTTGTCTTCTGTTGGCTTGAAACAACTTTTTTCACAGGTGACATAGAGCGTCTTGTCCGGTAAATTATCTCTGTACTTTGAGAGTTTCCACTTCTCTGTCAAAAACCTGATCAGGGAGGTCTTGTATGAAGATCCAGACAGGAATTTCCTCCACTGCTGCACATGATGCCCGCCAGCTAGGTTCTTGTATTGGAGAGAGTTGTCGGCACCTCGGTTGACTCGTTCAGCTTGTTTGATTGAGGTGGAGCGGTAGACATCAAAGACAATATCAATTATCTTGCTTTGTCCCCCTTCATGAAGGATATTGGTAAAGGCCAGCTCTGCCACCTGTCCAAAAATCTTGTTGCTTCCATTCAGCTTCTGGACCAAGCCCATCCCGTCAATGATGGTAGCAGATGGGGTTGGGATCTCTTCTGCTGCGGACACATTCTTCTCCAGTTCTCTGGCAAGGGCCGCCTTGTTTGTTTTCCTTAGCGTCCCATCAGTATTTGCCAATGCCCATGGCAGTGGGCCTAGGGGGCAGACAGGAACATCCTTAATGTTTACCTGTCGGTTTGCAGCAACCAAGATAATGTGGCTGAATAAGTTCCTGTTCGCATTAAGAACAATATTCTGCGAATTCTTGGACTTACGTTTGGCATTGATGTTAGCGAAAGTCTTCAGGCCTTGCTTCTCCAATTTGCCGTGGAATTCTCCTGCTGGCCCTCGTCTAGCCTTGCCTTGAATTCTTGGTATGCCGCTTCTCCTACTGTATGAGCTCTCAGCAGGCCCCTGTGACTTCAGGAGGCGCTACAGTGCCAGTGGACAGGCTGACTAGATCTTCCTCGTCTGGAGACATGGGGTTGAGCCAAATTTTTTCCATCAGGTCTGTCAGAGTCTCTACATCCTGCTCATCCTTCTTCTTCCTTTCAGTTTGAAGATCGGGATGAGTCAGTTTTGAGCTGCTCCCTCCTGTCATTTCTCTAAACTGTCTGAGGTATCGGCTTCTGTATTCCTGCGTTATGTAATACTTTGTGACGGCTCCTGGTTTGAGACTAAAGCCTTTTGTTCCCCCAGCTGTCTGCGTGTCCTGTTCACGTCTCTTCGATAGTTTGGTCCACAGGGATGCAACCAAACGGGTTCATCGACCCCAGCTGCACGGAGAATTTTCCTGCCATGCACTCAGCGTAAAAATCTGGGTGTGTCGTGGGTAGCTGGCTCATTTGAGCTAAGTAATATGGCAAGTACCTAGCGTAGTGACCCTGTCGTATGCGAAGCACCTGGAATCATGGCTCGGATGCACGACAGGTGGAGCATTCAGTCCCTTTTCTTGGATGCACGGATAAGGCCTAAGAGGATCTCCACCATGTCTAGGTAGGTCACCCTGAATGTTGCGAGTCCACTGCCGCGTCTGAGAACCTCAAGGTATTCCTCGAAGAGATCCAAGATACGTGTGCAAGAGGGGTTCTTGAGGATCTGCTACAGACCATTTTGAGAGATGTCCTTGGCAAAGATGTCAATGACTCGCAGAGACTCCTCCAGAGGGTACCATGTCGTCGATGTTGTCGTTTTAGCCAGGGCAGGAATCCCTTCCACACTAAGCGCAAAAGGGCTTCATAGACCAGCTTGTGCAGTCGTACTGCTCAGTTGTATTCCTGAAATCCATGATGCCCGCGACTGAGCCTTGTGCAATGACTCCAGACTCAACACACAGATCACGGAGCCCGGCATCTTTAAAACGCTTCCCGATGGTCGCTAGAAGAGTGCATATGGTATGAAAAGCACCTATCCTGATGATGATGTTGCTGAACTGTCAGGGTGCTTCCAGGTGATCTCGACAGCCTTACATATAATGCCTGGTCAAAGACGCAGACAATCTTCGTCAGGCCCAGTGACTGCTGGATGCTGAGTGAATGCTTGAGAACCTCATTGACTGTGGACATCTGTGTGGCAGGGAAATTGATTGTGGGAAGGTAGCCGACGTTTGTCAGGGGTGACTGCCACCTCCTCTCGGGTCATGATGTTGAAGCCGGTCCAGCTGCTCACTGACTGGTCTTTCTCTTGCAACATGCGGCCCAGCATCCAAACAAGATTTTCTGCCTGGCAAGCTGGGTCTCCACGTTAGCAACAACTTCAGCGGTCTTGCTCATGGGTGGGGCCTGCCGTTGGCCCGGCGTTGTACGTTGGCAGCATCAGCGGAGGTGCATCAATGCTCCTCTTCTTTGTTCTGGCCACAGTAGGTCTGGGTTGGGCAGGGACCAGGTCTGTCGGCTTTTCCTGCACAGCAATGCCATTCACCCTGTGCGACGTACCATCGCCACTCAGCGTCTCTTCTAGACGGTCGATGATGTCCCAAGCAAGGTTGTGAAGACATCGGAAAAGATGTTGCTTGGCAGTGCGGGATAACCTCCTGAGGCAGACAGCTTTTGCAAGCAAAGGGTCGTGTCGATCTCCTCCATCTGCGAGTACGCAACACAATGCCAAGGCGGTTGATGATGCTTATCAGCTCAACATTACCTGTCAAAGACCTGACACTGAAGGACAGGGCAATGTGTTTAAGCGGCTTAGCTTTGCCACATGACAAAGCTAATACACAATGTCCCTGGCCAAACGATTGCAGGAGACGCTGAAAAATATTGGGGTTACACTGTCAATGCTGTCAGGGTCGTCGGACCCTGTGAGCAGGGTGCGCAAGAAGCACAAGAGGATTCTGGAACTATATCAGGTTTGACACTCTCTATCTCTGGTGGCCAGGATTGGTTGATATCTTTGGCTTTGGTCTTGATGTCAGCCCTGAGTTGTTTGCAGCCTTTGTTGGAGTTCCTGGGCATCACCTCTGGACAGGGTCTTCAACTGTTTCCTTAGAGATTGGTTTTCCCTGACAAGTTCCTGCACAGTTAAGCTGTCTGGATAGATGAGAAGTTTGCCATTATGAGCTGGATGATGTGAAGAAATCCCAAACTCCTTCTCAATCCTTTGCCGCAGGTGATTTTGGTGGAGTCCTGCACTTGGACCACACCAAAGTTCTTCATGGATGCCACAAGTCTAGAGGTAAACATCAGTCATCATCAGGTCCTTTGGGGTACCGAAAAGCTCCATTCTGATGTAATGAAAGAGCTCACTGTATGACTGACTAACAGCTGCCTCATATATATCTCATCATCTTTGTCATCGGCACTGACAGCACCCTTCTGCTGTGAAGTTTCGCCCGTGTGTAGAATATATAGCAGGACCTTTGGCAGTGTGCTTCAGCGGCCACAATATCTCTGCTTACAATGCCAAGTATTCTGCTGTCCAGTTTCTTTGTGGCGGCATTCCTGATCTTAGCATCAGCTCTCAGTTCTCTGCACTTCACCAACACTTCTCGAGTCTTCTGTCGTTTGGCGTACTTGTTTGTTTTCTGGTAAAATATGCACTCTGCTTCATATGTTCTTGAGGTGCTAGGGATTGCACGACCAGCCCTTGCAGGGCTGCAATCCTCAGGACAGCCATTGGTAGTCTTCTCTTTTTGAGCAGGGATGCCATCTAGTGCTTTCTTCATCGTGAAGATGCTGCGACATTTTCTGTGGTAGTTGAGAGCAGGGATCTCTCCTTCGGGAGTGTCTTCAGCCAACTCCAATATGGGCTCATGACGCCGTATTTGAGCTGCCCGGAGGAGAGTTTTCCATGAGTCGACTGATTGTGGTGAAATTAGGTTTTCATTGTCATCGGAACAATGAATGATACACTCTAGCCGGGGGCGCTTTGGAGTCGGATCAGTACAAGGGTGCTCAGTGTCTGCTATCATTCAGCTCGTCCATCTGCAACAGACAAGAACATGGATTAGAAAACATTTTTTTCCAGTTCTTTCAACGTAAATACTCTGGTGATATATAAGCCTTAGGACGCAAATGATATCAAGATATGGATTTCTGTGAATATACAGTTTTTTGTTTTAGCCTCCTAGACGTCAATATATAACATTTGAATAATAATAATAGTACCATTTAAAAGATGAATCATCACCCTACAATCTCAAATCAATGGCATTTTATCGAGAAATTATTTGTTTTAGAGTTATTGAACGAAATATGGCTGGGAAACGCAATGTTTTCAATTATGATGCAAACATGCCTTAAACTTCCGGCTTCATTTGCGCAAAAACTATGACATATATAGCAAAAATGCATGGAGACAAACCTGTGCAGAATTTAATTTACTAAATCCTAAGTCTATATACCCTTTATGCCTACGATGCACTGTTTCATAAATAAAAACGGTAAATATGAAAAAATTACCATATGAAATTGGGTTTTTCACAAAAATATACCGTAAAGCTACCAACATGAAAGGCTATCATATATTATTTTACTTTTACTGATGCAACAAACAAAATGGCAGAAGTATAGTTTTGCCACCTTGGGTGGTACTGATATCTGGTCCGGCCCATGGACTAACAGGCGCTATAGGCTACAACTTATTTAAAAAAATATATATATAATAATAATAATCCGAGTATTCTGTTATGCTTGTTTTGTGTCTCTTTTTATAATGGAAAGAGAGAGAGAGTGAGAGTGAGAAGAGAGAGGAGAGAGAGAGAGAGAGAGAGAGAGAGAGGGGAGGGGGAGAGAAGGGGAGAGAGGGGGAAGAGAGAGAGAGAGAGAGAGAGAGAGAGAGAGAGAAGAAGAGGAGAGAAGAGAGGACGAGAGAGGAGAGAGAGAGAGAGAGAGAGAGAGAGAGAGAGAGAGAGAGAGAGAGAGAGGAGAGGGGAGAGGAGAGAGAGAGAGAGATGAGAGAGACTGCTATGTTGTTTATTGTTGTCTGTTTGTAAATGTAGTGAGAAGAGAGAGAGAGAGAGGAGAAAAGAGAGAGAGAGAGAGAGAGAGAGAGATGAGAGAGAGGTAGAAGAGATGAAGAGAGAGAGAGAGAGAGAGAGGGGAGATGAGAGAGAGAGAGAGAGAGAGAGAGAGAGAGAGAGAGGAGAGGAGAGAGAGAGAGAGAGAGAGAGAGAGGGGGAAGAGAGACTGAGAGAAGGAGAGAGAGAGAGAGAGAGAGAGAAAGAGAGAGAGGAGAGACGAGAGAGAGAGAGGAGAGGAGAGAGAGAGAGAGACGAGAGAGAGGGAGAGAGAGAAGAGAGAGAGGGGGAGAGAGAGAGAGAGAGAGAGAGGAGAGAGACGAGAGAGGGGAGAGAGAGAGAGAGGAGAGAGAAAGAAGGAGAGATGAGAGAGGAGAGAGAACGAGAGAGATGAGCGAGAGAAGATGAGAGTAGAGAGAGAGAGAGCAGAGTAGAGAAGGAGGAGAGAGCAGCAATTCCAGCCAATGCTCTGCTATAAATTAATACTGTATAACAACTATTACGCTAATACAAATAATATAAAGAAAGTATACTAATACATTGATACACATATATATAAAGAAATTATACTAATATAAAACATAATATTATTAAACAAATGTTTAGTAATAATTTTTATTGCATGTTTTATTGCGTTAGTTCCGCTTGCAGCCAGCCATTTACGGCCCGATTTGAAGGACGTGCATGGAAGTGGTGAGATGCAGGTCGGTCTGGCGCACCAAGGTGTTCCATAGTCGACCATAGCGGGGTAGGAAGGAGCGGAGGTAATGTTCCGTCTCGCGAAGGGCAACAGTCATTTGATGGTCGATGTTGTGGGCCGCACGGGTAGAATGGGAGGCCTGGCCCGTGGGTTGAGGCGCAGCTCTGCTAGTTGTAGGAGCTGCATCCTGTGAGCCTTGTACATGACGCACATGCCTGCCACGTCACGCCGCTGCTGGAGAGGTTGAATGATCTGTGCAGCAGCTCAGGGGCTTTCAGCCGGGGCCCCCGGG
>JACEEZ010024938.1:0-27500 GCA_016584305.1 Chionoecetes opilio
CCGCAGGTGGGCCACGAACTGGTGGCAAGGCGCCCCGCAAGCAGCTGGCCCGAAGGCGGCTCGCAAGTTGCCTCTGCCAGGGGGGTGTCAAGAAACCTCACCGTTACAGGCCAGGCACTGTGGCACTCAGTGAAATCCAGTCCCTCCCTCCCTCCTTGTCCCTTCGGAGCATGCGTGGTTGCCTAAATGCCTGACTGGGTGGGGGGGTTAAATCAGGGGAGATGGGGGGGGGGGGGGGGGGAGTATAAGGGGGGGTTTAGAAATTTATTAGGGTTTTATGGGGGTTAGGGTTATATAGCCCCTTCCCCATCCCCCCCCCCCCTCAGCAAAAATAGACGAGAGAGATGGTTAATAATAAAAAAAATAAAAAATCTTTATGTATATTTTATATATATATATATATATATATATACAGATTGCGAGCGGAGATTTTTTTTTCTACTCCTGGGCGACACGCATACACGGAATCCGGGATAAAAAAAAAATCGATTTTTCTCGCCGGGGGTTGGCTGCGGCGGGAGGAAATGAACTCCGTTAAAAGTGCGCCGTGAAATTAAAGGGACACGTTAGCCGTCAGCCGCCGGCCCAGCTCGCCGCTTGAAACCAGGGGGGGACCACGAATTGAAGGCTTGTTAACGATGTATAATGAAGAGTTTTTGTCGTAGAGATGTGATTTTGACATGTATGCATGCGCCTAATTACGGAGAGTATATATAAGTCGAATCATCTCTTATCGTCGGCCTCTGTGCATTTTTTAAAATTTAAACTCGAAAACTATAAGTCAGATTGCGAGCGGAGATTTTGTTTCTACTCCTGGCGACACCCCATACACGGAATCCGGGATAAAAAAAAATCAAAGTTTTCTCGCGGGGGTTGGCTGCGGCGGGAGGGTATGAACTCCGTTTTAAAAGTGCACCGTGAAATTAAGACACGAAAGCCCGCCAGCCGCCGGCCCGGCTCGCCGCTTGAAACCGGGCGGGACCACGAATGAAGGGGTTAACGATGTATAATGAAGAGTTTTGGCCGTAGAGATTTTGATTTTGACATGTATGCATGCGCCTAATTACGGAGAGTATATATAAGTCGATCATTCTTTATCGTGGCCTCTGTGCATTTTTTAAAATTTAACTCGAAAACTATAAGTCAGATTGCGAGCGGAGATTTTTTTTTCTACTCCTGGCGACACGCATACACGGAATCCGGGGATAAAAAAAAATCGAGTTTCTCGCCGGGGGTTGGCTGCGGCGGGGGGTTATGAACTCCGTTAAAAGTGCGCCGTGAAATTAAGACACGTAGCCCGCCAGCCGCCGGCCCGGCTCGCCGCTTGAAACCAGCGGGACCACAAAATGAAGGTGTTAACGATGTATAATGAAGAGTTTTGGTCGTAGAGATGTGATTTTGACATGTATCCCTGCGCCAAAATTACGGAGAGTATATATAAGTCGAATCATCTCTTTATCGTGGCCCCTGTGCATTTTTTTAAAATTTAACTCGAAAACTATAAGTCAGGATTCGAGGGGGAGATTTTTTTTCGACTCCTGGGCCACGTTTACACGGAATCCGGGATAAAAAAAAATCGAGTTCTCGCCGGGGTTTGGCCTGCGGCGGGAGGTATGAACCCGTTAAAAAGTGCGCCGTGAAATTAAGACAGTAGCCCGCCAAGCGCCGGCCCGGTCGCCGCTTGGAAACCACGGACCCGAAAGAAGGCGGTTAACATGTAAATGAAAGTTTTGGTCGTAGGATGTGATTTGACATTATCCCATGCGCACCTAATTACGGAGAGATAATAAGTCGAATCATCTCTTTACGGGGCCTTGTGATTTTTAAAAATTAATCGAGAACTATAAGTCAGGAAATTGCGAAGCGGAGATTTTTTTTCTACTCCTGGCGAAAACGTTTACACGGAATCCGGGAAAAAAAAAGGAGGAGAGAGAGGCGAGAAGATGGGGGAGAGAGAGAGAGAGAGAGAGAGAGAGAGAGGGGGAGAGAGAGAGAGAGAGAGGAGAGAGGGAGGGGAGGGAGGGGAGAGAGAGAGAGAAGGGGGCGTCGAGGGGGGAGAGGAGAGGAGAGAGAGAGAGAGAGATGAGAGGAGAGAGAGAGGAGAGAAACTCTCTTTGTCTATTCATATTCAATAAAAGAAAACTATGGCAACGTAATTTTATTCTTATGTCACTCAGTCGGAAGAACTATTTTGGCATGAAATTATTTGGTAGACACGAGGCACGAGGTGTTTCCGCGCCACGAATATTTGGCGGGATGTGTTATTAGCGCGTATAATGAGCCTTACGTCCTCAGGCCATAATGGTGATGATGTGTTAAGAAGGAGTATATTTGGCGGGAATTAAGGCTTCGTAAAACCCTTTTCTTATAATTCGTAGGAGTGGAAATAGAATAAAAAATTATAGTGTGTTTATCGCTTATTAAATAAATTAACGATGATAAAATAAATGGCAAAAAAAAGCCAAATGAAATAACCATTCCTATAAAATCTGAAACACACAAGAAGGGTCCGACGCCCCGTGAGGATGGAGCTGTCTGTAATGGGGGACCCTGGGCGTAGCGAGTTTTACTTAGACCAATCGGAAAGCAGCTTTCGTGTCCGCGTGAACGGTGGTGGAATTCCTCCCTATATATAGCGACATTTTGTTGCGAATTCTTTCTCTCACCCATCTATTCTGCTACCTGTCCCCACCACTTCCCCATCTCCTGCTTTCTCTTTTTATATTCTGAATCTGATTCGCGTTTCGTCAAACATACTCCAACAAGAGTTTGTGTTCGTCGTCACTATGGCTCGCACCCCAAGCAGACTGCCACGGAAATCTGGTGGCAAGGCGGCCCGCAAGCAGACTGGCCACGAAGGGCGGCTCGCAAGTCTGCACCTGCCACCGGGGGTGTCAAGAAACCTCACCGTTACAGGCCAGGCACTGTGGCACTCAGTGAAATCCGCCGTTATATATATAAGTTATTATGTATAAGTATCCCCCCCAAAACCATTACTTTATTAATTTTTAATGTCATATTAAATTTTTTTTTTTTTATTTTATCTTATATATATATATATATATTTTTTTTTTTTTTATATATTTTTTTCTTTTTATATATTTTTTTAACTTATTTTAATACCTTATTTTTTTGACTTGTTATCTATAAAAGGATATAAAAATTTTGGGGCGTATTTTTAATTTACAAAAGAGAGAGGAGGAGAGAGACAGAGAGAGGGGAGGGGAGAGAGAGAGAGAAAGAGAGAGAGATAGAGAGTGGGGAGAGAGGGAGGAGAGAGAGAGAGAGGAAGAGAGGAGAGAGGAGAGAGGAGAGAGGGAGAGAGAGAGAGAGAGGGGAAAAGAGGGGGGAGAGAGAGAGAGAGGGGAGAGATGAGAGAGGAGGAGAGAGAGGAGAGAGAGAGGAGAGAGGGGGAAGAGGAAAGGAGAGAGAGAGAGAGAGAACTTCTTTGTCTATTCATATTCACTTCAAGGAAACTTGGCAACGAAATTTATTCTTAGTCACTCAGTCGGGAGAACATTTTGGCAGGTGTCTGAGAGGAGGGTTAGGGTGTTGGTGTTAGGTGGTGTTGGCTAATGTTGTGGGGGTAGTAAGGGGGGGGGGGGGGGGGGGGCAGGCATTATTGATAAGGTGGGTTCGGTACAAAAATAATAAAAATAATAATGATGAGAGCGAGCGTAAGTCAAATTTTGAAATATAAATAAAATGTTCTTCACCTTCCTAATTGCCAACGGCCATACCATATGAATGCAAACCCCTTTCGTCCGATCAGGGGAAGTTAAGCATCTTTGGGTTGGTTAGTACTTGGGATGGGTGACCGCTGGGAACAAGTGTGTGGCATTCCAAATCTTTTCATATAATATATAATATATATTAGGGACCTGGGATGAGCAATTCTGGCTTTTCGGTAACGGCGGCTACGACACTGCCACAGTGCCTGGCCTGTACCGGTGAGGTTTAGGAGGCTTTCCGAAAATTGACCCCCGGGCCCCCCGGGGTGTCAAGAAACCTCACCGGTATAGGCCAGGCACTTGTGGCGTCCGTGAGATCCCCCGTTACCAAAGAGCACAAAATTGCCAATCAGGAAGCGTTGGGGTTGCTGCTGGCTGGGGTGCTGCTGCCAAAACTGAAGACAATACCCAAGTCATGTAGAAATGAACTGAAAAAATAGAGAAATAATAAATGCTAAAAAAAGCCAAATGAAATAACTCCTATACATCTGATCACACAAGAAGGGTCCGCCCCCGTGAGGATGGGGTCTGTAAGGTGGGCATGGGCGTAGCGATTTTTAAAGGGGGACCAACGGAAAGCAAGCTTTCGTGTTTTCGTGAACGGGGGTGGAAATCCCCCTATATATAGCGACATTTTGAACCAGAACAAGCACTACGCTCCGTCCTTAGGAGTAAAGTGGTACGCCCTTCCCGGGTCCTCTGTCTCCCTTAAAGAGGAAAAAAACTTTCCTTTCCCCATCAACATCCACTATAAAAACAGAGCAAAAAAAAAAAAACGACTCACCTTTCCAAACACACACGACACAAGTACACCTTCATCGCCCACTCCCGCGAGCTTATCTCTTCCCCGAACAAACCTACTAACACCAAACCCCAAACCCCCCATTTTCCAAAATCTACAATAATCACTTCACTTTTTTCCCACTAACCCCCTTTTTCCACTAACCCTTTTTTTTCCCCCCCCGCTTTCCACCGGGGGGGGGGCCGGGCCCCTTGGGCCAACCTTCCTTCACACTCTTTGGTATTTGTTTTGAGATGTGCCAACCGCTGGGCGGGCGAGTCGCGACAGCCAGGTCGGACCACGTTCTGCCCAAAACGGATTCCTAACGTTTCAACAGCCACGACTTATCCTTCCCGTCCTAAAAAATAAACCCCCCCCAACGGTTTCCTAGGGCGGGGACGCAGTCGGTCCCGGCTGTTTTTTTTCCACTTATTGTCTTATAGCTTTGTATTCCTATTTTTTGTTTTTAAAAAAATTATTTTTTTTGATAAGGCTGGTGCTGCGTGAAACGCCCTGCATCTTAAAAGGGTTTTCGGGGGCGGGGGGTTTTTCCATCCAGGGGGGCCCAAGCCGAAGGCCAAGGGTGGCCACGGCTAAATGACCGTGACCGCGCAGCCGCCGACGGCCCCGTCTTCCGCTGGATCCCCCCCCTAACCCACCTCTAACCATCTGTCCCCCTCCTTTGCGAGTCTCTCAGGAAAGCCAAATGAGGCGGCGAAAGGCAACCAATTTTAAATTGAGCCCCGGGGCCCCTTGCTATAAACCGACGGCCTCCACACCCGGGGGGACAGACCGGTTTCCCACCAACCCAGCGGGGATAAAGGGACGGGTTTTTGTCTTTCGGATCGTCCGTCGGGTTGGAAACTTTTGCGGTCGGTGGGGAAAAAAATTCGGTCGTAACTCTCTCCGTTTGCCCTTTCCCCAAACTCTCACTCTCCTTTGGTTCGGACGAGGGCCACATAAAATCCAATGACCCCTTCCCTCTACGAAGGGTTTCCCTGTCCCCCCTTTTTATGCTACTACAAAACTTTTACTCCTACAATCCACTCCGTTCCATTTTCCCCACCCCTCCCCGTTTTTCTATCTCATGCTCTACCCTCCCGGGGGTTCGGACGAGGCCAATTAAATCCCAAAGACCCCTCTGCTATACGGAGGGGATTTACCCTTTTTTACGCTGCTGCAAAACTTTATACCTTTCAAACCACTCCCTTTTTCCCCTCGCCCTTCCCCCCCTTTTCAGGGTTCGGATCCCCCGTTAAAAACGTAGGTCCCTCCGCCTACGGACCCCTTTTTCCCCTGTCCAATCTCTGAAAAAAATTTAAAAAAAAAAAAAAAAAAACACTTTTAAAACTCAACTCTTTTACTAAATTTTTCACAATTTCCTTCTCCCCGTTTTTTTTTGGAACGCGAGAGAGGTAGTGGAGAAAAAACCCGCCGCCCGTGCGGGGTGCCCAGGAGTATCGGGTGTGCGCGCGACAGGCAAAAGACAGAAAAAAAAAGCAAAAAAACAATAAACAAAAAAACAAAAGCAACAAAAAAAACAAGATAAGAAGAAAGAAGAACGAAGAGAAAAAGAAAACAAGTCAAGCGTTGAAAAAAAAAAAAATCAAGAACAAAACCAAAACCGAGAATGGTGGGAGGGGGGTGGGGGGGCGGGGTTGTCCGGGTGTGTCCGGGGAGCACCCTCTTCCAGGGCCCCGTCCTGCCCAAACCGCCCCAGAGGGTTTTTTGTTTTTCGTGCGAGATGGGAAAGGTGTCGTTAGGCGAGATCGGGGGCTCACAACATAAACACACAAAAAAAAACATACAGCACCTGGGTCAAACCCCCGGGGTTTTTCTCTTTTAGCCTCCTTTTTTTTCACCCCTCTATTCTTTCCCTGTCCCCCCTTTTCCCCTTCCCGCTTTCTCTTTTTATATTCTGATTCTGCGCCTCCTTTCTCTCACCCACTATTCGCTACCTGTCCCACCACTTCCCCCACTCCTGCTTTTTTTTTTATTTTGAATTGATTTGCGTTTCGCAAAACTCCAACAAAAGTTTGTGTTCGTCGCATTTTGGCTCGCCCCCAAGAGACTGCACGGAAATCTGGTGGCAAGCGCCCCCCAAACAGTGGGCCCCCGAAAGGGGCTCGCAAGTCTGCCTCTGCCACCGGGGGTGCAAAAAACCCCACCGTTACAGGCCAGGCACTGTTTGGGACTCAGTGAAACCCCGTTTTTAATTAAAATTATTATGTATAGTTCCCCCCCAAAACCATTACTTTATTAATTTTTAATGTCATTAAATTTTTTTAATTTTTTTTTTTTTATCTTATATAATATAATAAATNCAAAGGTTTAAAGGCAAAAGGGGCCCAACAAAAAGGGGCCCTTTTTGAAAACCCCCTCCCCTAAAAAATTTGGGGGACCCCCCCTTTTAAACCCTTTTGGGGGTTTCACGCTACCTGGAAGGAGTTTGGGCCCACCTTAAGGCGCCCATGAGGCAGCGAATGGCCCCCACACTTTCCGTGCTGCATCTTACGTCGCCGAAGGGGATGCTTGTCACCTTGGACACGTAAAATCCCCGTTCCTCCCTGTTGGCTTTTTTTTTCCTTTTTTTTGCACATTTATTGGCCATCACAGAGGCATACACAGTATATTGATATAATAGAAGTCTGGTTTTCCCCCATCTCGGAGGGTTAAACCCGGAAAAGACTACGCACACACACACACATGCTTTCAATGGGGTCCCCCCTATGCGGTTTTGATATCCCCTCGTGATAAATAGTGGTGGGAGGAGTGTGTGGTGTATGTATGTGTGTGCTTGCTTGGTGTGCGTTTTCGGTGTTTTGTCACTATCTATGCAGTAGGAGAGAGAAGAAAGGAAAATAATTCGAGTTTCATTCTTTTTCTCTCTCTCTCTCTCTCTTTTCTCTCTCTCTCTCTCTCCCCTCTTTTCTCTCCCCCCCCTTTTTCTCTCCTCCCCTTCTCTCTCCTCTCTCTCTCTCTCCTCTCTTCTCCCTCTCTCTCTCTCTCTCTCTCTCTCTCCTCTCTCTCTCCTCTCTCTCCCCTCTCTCTCCTCTCTCTCCCCTTTTTTTCTCTTTTTTTTTTTACTAAAAGGTCGCCGGCTAGTCAGACCCTAAAGTGTGATATCTGCATCAAATTATTCAAGGCTGTGATTCGTTGGTAAAACCAGAGGGAAGAAGGGGGGAAACCAGGAGAGAGAGAGAGAAATATATATATATAGCGAAAAGCCCCCTCCGGGCGGACTTTTGGCTAGTCCTGCGGGGGGCTATTGGGGGCCCTTGGGGCCCCCCCACCTGTTTAGGGGCCTTCGGCCCCCCAAACAAGACTCCAGAAAAAGCCTTTTTAAAATTTTCCTGAAATCATGGATGTAGAAATGTTGTATTAACGGCAACCCCTTCACACACCCCCAACCTATTTACTCAGTTATTACCCATACCCCCCACCCCTTTACTCACCCATTACCCATCCCACAACCCCTTCATTCACCCACTACCCCTCACCCCCCCCTATTCCCCACCCACACCCCTCACCCCACCCATAACCCCCACCCATCACTCACCCATCACCCCCACCCATTACCATCACCCACCCCTTCACTCACCCCTTACCCCTCACCCCACATCAAAGGTTTCCCCAAATTTTCGCAACCCACATTTTTTTTTTCACAATTCCGCTAATAGGCTACTAAAATTTAGTATAGTATGTATAGAGTATTGCCGTTTTGGATTGTGTGTCCCCATCTTTTGTTTTTTTGTTTTCAGTGTGTGTTTTTCAGTGGGTGTTTCAGTGTTTGTTTTTTCAGGGGTGTGTTTTCAGTGTTTGGTTTCAGTGTTTGTTTTTCAAGTTTTTTTTCAGTTTTTGGTTTCAGGTTTGTGTTTCATGTTTGTGTTTCAGTTTTTGTTTTTGTTCTGTTTTTTGTGTTCTGTGTTTCTGTTTTTTGTGTTCGGGGGTTTATGTTTTTGTGGTTTGTGCTTTTGTTGTTTGTTTTTGTTTTTGGGGGTTTTTGTTTTTCCCTTTTTACTATTAATTTTGTTTTTTGGGGGAGTTTGGCTTACACTTTTTTAAGATTGGGTTTTTGTGGGGTTCTGTGTCAACTCTCGTTGTGAGATTATATTTTTTTGAAGACCTTTAAAGGTTTTAGTTTTTTTTTCTTTTGAAACCCGTTGCTTGCTTTTTACTTTTTTTTTATATTTTAAATAAAATCATAGAAATTTATTAACTTTTTTTGTCCCTTTTGTTAATTTTTTTAATTTTTTTTTTGGTTGCGGCTCGGACCTGTAATTTTACCTGCCGTCGAACAATAATAATATTTATAATATAAAATATATAATATATTATATATATATAAATATATATTATATATATATATATATAATATATATATAAAATTTATATATATAATATATATATATAATATGTATATATATATATAATATATATATATATAAAGAGAGAGAGGAGGAGGAGGGAAGAGAGAGAAAAAGGGGGAAAAGGGGAAAAGGAGAGAGAGAGGAGAGAGAAAAGAGAGAAAAGGACAGAGAGAAGAGAGACAAGAGAGGGTTTAAAAAAAAGGAGGTTACAGGGGCGGGGGGAATTGGGCAGGTGGGGTGGGGAGGGAGACGGTGTGTGACGAGAGACAAAAATTTAAATTTGATTTTTAAAGGGATGCCAAGGGGAAAGGCAAAGGAGTGGAACACGAGGGGGAATGAAGAAAGGGGAAGGGGGAAGGGGGAAAAACGAGGGGGAAAATAGGGAGGGAAAGGGGAATGAATGGGGAAAATAAAAAAGGGGAAAAGAAGAGAGGGAAGGGAAAGGGGGGGGATAAAAATGGGGAAAGAAGAGCGGGGAAGGGAAGGGGAAAGGGGAAAAAAAACGAGACTCAGAGTAAGTACATGGGACATTTTAAAAATAAGAGATGAAAGACGAGAAACTGGGGTATAGAGTAAGGGTAAGAATTTAATAGGATAAGGAGTAGAAAAAGGGGGAGCAAAATGTTTTATGGAATTTTGAGGAAGAAGGGAAATGAAGAGAATGCAGAAAAGATGGATGGAATAAAGGGAAAGAAAACGAGAGGAAAAAACCGTTTAAAATTTTGTTAGTATGAGAAAGAAAAAGATAAAGCAATGGGCAAAAAATAATTTTTAATGTGGTAAAACAATTTAAATAAGAAATGGAGGAAAAATGGCGAATGAATAGGAAAATGTATAACAAATGAGGAGACACTAGAAAAATGTTGTATCACAAGTAGAAAGGTAAGATAGAAGGAGGAGAAAGAGAGAGAGAGAATATAATGAGGTGTGTGTGTGTGTGTGTGTGTGTGTGTGTGTGTGTGTGTGTGTGTGTGTGTGTGTGGTGTGTGTGTGGGGGTGTGTGTGTGTGTTGGGTGTGTGTGTGTTGTGGGTGGGGGGGGGTGGGGGTTTGGGGTTTTTGTAAGGAAGGAAAACTTTAAAGGGGGTCGGGAACACAGGTGAGAAGAAAGGGAGGAGGGGGAGGAGGACATAGGAATACATAGGCACAACAGATACCAGGATATCTATTGGTCTATAACGAGGCTTACTACTAACTATCAAATACATGTAAGAGAACAGGTGAAAAAGGATCCCATGCTCCGAAAGTGTAAGAGCATGGAACTTTCATAGTGAAGAATGAGATGAATGAAGTAAGCTAACTAAAACTAACACTAACTCTAATCAATCCCGGGAATGATAATAATATGACTCGCGGGGCAATTTAAAAACCCATTTACTTTATAGTAGGCCTCATATCTGTTTTGAAATGTATTTTTTGTGCTGGCTTCGACAACATTAGCTGCAAATTTGTTCCATCGATTAATAACTCTGACATTGAAACAATTTTTTCGGAGATCTGTGATGAAACCATTAAGTTTCAAACCGTTGTTTCTTGTCACTTGAGGAGAAAACTCAAACAGGTTCTCTTGATTGATTATATCAAGGAGGAAAGGCAAGAAAAATAAATATGAAAAACACGAATGAGAGAGAGAGAGAGAGAGAGAGAGAGAGAGAGAGAGAGAGAGAGAGGAGAGAGAGAGAGAGAGAGAGAGAGAGAGAGAGAGAGAGAGAGAGAGAGAGAGAGAGAGAGAGAGAGGAGAGAGGAGAAGAGAGAAGAGAGAGAGAAGAGAGAGAGAGAGAGAGAGAGAGTTAATATAATGTGAGTAGAGATATTGGGTGTCCTCCAAGTGTTGGTAGTGGTGGCGGTGCCTCAGGGTGGAGTTGGTGCGCATCACGTGATTGGCGGAGGAGCTGCCCGCCTGGCATATCCCAGATTGTAACCGATGAGGTTGGATCTAGGGCGACGAGTCTGCATGACTATATTAGGTCGTTTGATTTGACATTTTTTTTTATTGCGGCCTCCCCTGTTTTATGGGTGTTGATCCAAGCCAACAGGAGACAGTGATGATGAGTCTCAGCATTGTGAAGGTAGAGTTCCTACAGGTGCCCGGCGGGAAGCTGCCCCACACCCTGTGGGTGGGAGCCAGAGGACTCTTGTCCCAGCCACTGCTTCGAGCCACGCTCCACCTTGAGCACTGCTCCTTCTGGCCGCAGCCTCGCCCCGGCCACGACAGCTACGTACGTGCTCACGCGCCACCAGTTCGAGGTCGACTGTGTCAAGAACACCTTCAGTGTTCCTATCAAGCGCGTGAGGCAGCTCAAGATCAAGTTGTTGCGGGGCCGGAAGAAGGTCGCTAGGCTGACGGTGAGTGTGGAAGACCTGCTCGCCATGACCTGCGCAGGCGCGGCCAAACTACACTACCCGCACTACTACCTGCTGGGCGACGCTTTGGTGTAGATAGAACAAACCGCCCTGCGCGCCGCGATCCCCATGACACACGAGCCCCGCACAAGAAAAACCAGCAACGGGACCGACGATCAAGAAGAGGACACAGAGGAGGAGACCTTCTTGACTCCAGCTGTTGAAGACGAATTCCCTCCAACAGTCGCCTCCCTCAAGGCCGAGGACAAGATCGCCTCCCTCAAGGTCGAGGACCAGGAACACTCAGCAGGAAGCGTCACCCCTCCAGCCGGCGGCCGCTCTCGTGAGGAGCAGCGCATGATGGGCTTCGTATCGGCAGGTGCTGCAGTATTTCCTGCCAGTCAATTTTGCTGGCCTGGTTTGGAACAGGCTGGCCAGCACGGAGGCGAGCCCCGGCCTGCTGTACACGGCGACGTCCGCCGCGGCGCTGCTGTCCTACGCGAGCGTGCGCCGCTACGTGCGCGGGGTGTGCCACGTGCAGGACGGCGTCCAGGTTCCCGTGGCCCACGCCGCGGTGCAGGGGCACGCCAGACGCACCAGACACAGCCCCACGCTGCCACGTCCTTACGCCGTGCGGCTGCCGCGCAGCACCCGCCCAGAGACGCTACCGAAAGTGTGGCGCAAGGCGGGAGGCCAGCACTGAGGTGGCACGGGGAAATCCTCGTGCCAAATGAAAAAAAAACTAATAGAAATAACTCGAAGCGAGTGTTCTTTCGATTTGAAGCTTAGATAATTATTTCATCGATGTATCACTTTTTTAAAGACTATCTCATTATCAAACACCTCCAAGGCCACTCTGCAACCGCCTCATCTATGTCTCCTGCCTGACGTACATTCTCATCACTTTACTTTCCATGTATTCACACGACTTTCTTGGTTCGTGTTTGTCAGCACATACATCCCAAAACTTTTCTTTTTTTTTGAATATAAATTTAAATTTTTCTTACCAGCGTAATTATCAACTTTGTCTTATCTTGTTGCTGCCTCAGGGTGTTTTTTTCCCCCCAACACTACACGCTGACAACCCATCCACTCCCCGTACTGACTAACAACCTATCTAACATGTTTCTGACTTTACATCCCATCCCCTTTCTGCAAAATGACAACAACCCATCCACTCACCCCATGACTAAAACCCTCCATCAGCTACTAACTGACAACCCACCACCACCCTAGATGACAACCCTCCACTCATGCTATGATGACATCCCACCCCTCATTGACTGACTGGAAAAACCCCGCCCCCACTGCAATGACTGGCAAACCCACACTCACTACAGCTGACGGAACACCCACTACTGAACTGACTGAGAAACCCCCCCACTCACTGAAGACTGAAACCCATCCCTCACTACAAAATGACTGACAACAAATCCCCTAACTGAAACTGACTGAGAAACCCCCCACCACTGTATGACTGACAACCCATCCCTTATTTCTGCTGACAGCTCATCCATCAGCTATTGACTGACATCCCATCCGTCACTGCTATTTAAGCATCCCACCATCACTGCCCCACTGACTGACAACCCCTCCACTACTGCTACTGAGTGAAACCATCCACCAGCAACTGAGTACAACCCCTCCACCCCTGCTACTGACTGACAACCCCTCCACTCACGCTATGAGACAACCCATTATTCCATCCATCACGGCTTTCTGACTGAAACCCCTCCACTCACTGCAACTGATGAAACCCTCCACTCAGAACTTTCGACAAACGATCCACCTGTATGACTGACAACCCCTACTCACTGCAATACTGACAAAACCCCTCCACTCATGCAACTGACTGAAAACCCATGCCCACTGCATGACTGCCTATCACATCCAGTCACTGAAGAGACAAAAACCCCTCACTGTACTGATGACAACCTCCACTCACTGCTAATGACTGACAAACCCCTCCACCACTGAAAATGATTGAAAACCACCACTCACTGCTATGACGAAAAAAATCACTCACTGCAACGACTGACATCTCATCCCCTCACTGCAAGCTGAAACCCATCCACCACTGCTACGACTGACTCCAAGACTATTGTAATGATGCCCATCACATCCGTCACTGCAACGATGAAACCCCCCAGTCACTGCAACTGACTGAAAACCCATCCACCATTAAAGACTGACAACCCATCACTCACTGCAACGACTGAAACCCATCCACTCACTGCTACTGACTGACAACCATCCTCTCACTGTACTGATGACAACCCATCCCCTACGCTACTGATGAATCCCCTCCACTCATGCAACGGCTAAAACCCACCATCACTGCAACAACTAATCCCCTCCACTCACTAACTGATGACATTCCATCCCCTCATGCAACTGATGACAGCCCATCCACTCACTGTACTGATAACATCCCCTCCACCATGCTACGACTGACACCCCTCCACCATACTACTGAGTACATTCTCGTCAGTCACTATTGCCCTTTTTTGGGTCGCCATACCCTCTCTTAGCAAAACTATTTAGTGCTTTACTCCCCTTCCTTTCTAAAGCTTTTCTTATGCCTTCCATAACCTTAGTATTTCATTTTGGATTAGTTTGTAGTTTTTTTCCAAGGAAAGTTATCAAATTTATTCCTAAACAAATATGTTTTGTACTTATGCACTTCACTTTTTTTTTCTCTCACTCTTTTCATCAATATCTTTGACACATTTTCCCTTTTTTTGGGCATTTTAACTCTCTCCTCTTTCCTCTCTCTCTCTCTCTTCCTCTCTCTCTCTCTTCTCTCTTTCTCTTTTCTTCTCTCTCTCTCTCTCCTTCTCTCTCTCTTCTTTCTCTTTTCCCCTCTCTTTCTCTCTCTCTCCTCTCTCTCTCTCTCTCTCTCGCTCTCTCTCTTTTCTCCTCCCCTCTCCTCTCCCCCCTCTCTCTCTCTCTCTCTCTCTTCTCTCTCTCTCTCTTCTCTCTCTCTCTCTCTCTCTCTCTCCCCTCTCTCTCTCTCTCTCTCTCTCTCTCTCTCTCTCTCTTCCCCTCTCTCTCTCTCTCTTCTCTCTCTCTCTCTCTTCTCTCTCCTCTCTCTCTCTCTCTCTCTCTCTCTCTCTTCCTCTCTCTCTTCCTCTTTATTTATTATTATATATATTAGAGAGTCAACCTAACCTCCGTCGAGGCAAGGTCTACGCTCATTCATCTTTTGTCTTGTTTCTTTTACAGATTGTGGGCCCTCGGATGGTCCAGACAGCTTCCTGGCATACACGGATTTATCTCCCTTCACGGCCCGGTCCCACCCGTAATTCCGAAAAACTCCCCTGTGTTCCTCCCCATCCACCTTTCGGAAAAATAAAACTCACCCTTGTGCCTCACACAAAAGTGTTCCCATACCCAGCTCTGAAAACTCCCCTGTGTTCCTCCCCACCCGCCATACGGAAAAACCCCTTGTCCCTCAGTGTTCCCACGCCCAACTCTAAAAAAATCCCCTGTGTTCCCCCCCCACCCGCCACATAGAAAAAACTCACCCATGTCCCTCAGTGTTCCCCAAAAACCCAGTTCTGAAAACCCCTGCAATTCCTCCCCACCCGCAATTATAAAAAACTCACCCTTGTGCCTCAATGTTCCCCGCCCAGCTTTGAAAACCCCCTGTGTTCCTTCCCACCCGCCATATAGAAAAAACTCACCCATGTGCCTCAGTGTTCCCAAAACCCAGTTCTGAAAACCCCTGCATTCCTCCCCACCCGCAATTTATAAAAAACTCACCCTTGTGCCTCAATGTTCCCACGCCCAGCTTTGAAAACTCCCCTGTGTTCCTTCCCACCCGCCATATAGAAAAAACTCACCCATGTGCCGCAGTGTTCCCAAAACCCAGTTCTGAATACTCCCCTGTATTCCTCCCCACCCGCAATTTATAAAAAACTCACCCTTGTGCCTCAGTGTTCCCACACCCAGCTCTGAAAACTCCCCTGTGTTCCTCCCCACCCGCCATATAGAAAAAACTCACCCATGTGCCTCAGTGTTCCCACCCAGTTATTTTGAAAACCCCCACCCCTGATACTGTTCCCTGATACAGTGTTCCACCCCACCCATAATTCTGAAAACTACCCGGTGTCTGTGTTCCTCCCCACCCGCTATCCTCAGATTCTGTGTTCCACCCCACCCGCAATTCTGAAAACCCCCCTGTGTCTTGTGCCACTCCCCACCCGATACTCCCTGATACTGTGTTCCACCCCACCCGCATTCCTGAAAACTCCTCTACACCCCGCACGCATCTTCCTTGAATTCCCCTGAGACAACCGCCGCTGTTCCCTCCCTTCCCAGCTCCCGGTGCGCGCCTCTGCCCAAAACGCATGCCCCCACCCAACCATGGCCGCTCTCCACCCTACCCGCCCAACTGTCCCCCCCAACCTCACACTAAAATACAAAATAATGAACGAACAACTCCCTCCGGACCTAAGCACCGCTTTCTACAATACTACTGACATCCTTCACACCAAATGCTTCAAGTCTGGCCCATATGTGATTGTCGGCCTGGTCAACGAAAACGACATGAAGCGCCACTCCTCCCGCGAGAACACCCAAAAACTGCGGGGGAAAGGATTCCTCCTTGTCGAATCTCCAGCACTGCTGTCGGCCAGAACCATTCTAGCCCGCCGCATCGACACTGCCATCCTTCGTCGCGACATCAACGACATCCTCCTCGAGATCCAGGACAGGAACGAGGTAAAAATCGAGCCCATTTCAAGTTATCACCCAAGTCATAGTTAAAAATAAGGCCCTGAAGACAAAGCACGCTGACCAGCGGGACCAAACACGGCATCAAAAAATTTTCAGCCAAATCATCCCCGGACTACAACATCAAACATCGAACAATACTTACCGGTCACACAATTTTACAAATGCCTCCAATTTGACCAAGGACAAATATTTGCCCCGCCCGACTGAAACATGCTCGAATTGCTCCGTTACGGGACACTCATACAATCCTGCACTTCAATCACAAAAAAAATGTTCCAATTGCAATGGAGACACGCAGCCGTCGCCTTCAAATGCACCAAAAAACAAGAAGCACAGCGTCTCCAACGCACCAGATCAAGCCCCAACACACGCAACCAAACATATGCTACAATGACCGCCACCCCCCCCCCCCTCAACTACCTCAACCAACGCCAGCTAACCAACAACAACAACAACATCTACGCCCCAACTACAACCATCCACCTACACGATACCCCCAAGGAACAATCAAACTAGCCGTGTGTGTACAAACAGCAGCACACATGGCCAAGGGGGACTTGCAACATTTCTCAACAATCCTTAACAAAACTCCTCACCGCCTCAAATATCCCTACTATCAACTTCCCACCACCACTTATTGCGCCCGAAGAGGGAACCAAACGCACGCAACTTTGGTGCACCATCCACCGCCCCCCTTCCCGTTTCCCCCTCCCCCTCCCCCTCTTGTTCCCCCTTCCCCATCTAAGACCTCCTCAGAGGCACTCTCTCCCTCCCTCCCCCTTGCACCCTCATCTCCATCAAGCACAGAGGGGGAAACAGACAACGAAACACTGTCTTGCGCGCCAAACTCTGCGGACTCAGAAATAGTGTCCCTCCCTACGCCAAACCCCTCCCTGGCCACAAGGCGTTGACTTTTGAGCCAACCACTGCGGCGGACGCAGATGTAGTTCCCCTCCCCTGCCGCCACACCCTCTTCCCAAAAACCTTGCAGGCCCACGCGGCTCCTATGGCTCCCGTGTCTCCGGCATACAGTCCCAACACTCGGCCCCTCGCGCCATTACCTCTCATGTCGCCCTTGTCTCCCATGCCCCCGTGGACAACCAACCCACACAGCCTCAGAAGAAAACCCCCACCAACTCCCCCATTTTGTCACCTCGCTTTTGAGGGAATTCACCCTGATCTGCGATCAAGGTCCCTAAGCCGCAGAACCACCCGTTTCTCGCAGCGTAAGTAGGACTTACAACTTACCCAGCTACTCACCATGCAATAATCCAAAACAACTAAACTGTCGCAGCTACCATAACAATAGACACATGATCTCCCCAAATTTATCCTCTCCCTTGGGCCCTGACATAGTTCTCCTCAACCACACTGCACCTCTCCTAAACCCCTCAAATTATACGGCTACACCACCCAAAATACACTTGTGACCCCCACAACGGCGTTGCTATCCTCGTAAAATCCACCCTCAGACATGAATTTCTCCCAAGCTGGCCCTACCCACATTTCCTTGCCACAAAAATATACACAGTACACGGGCCTATGATAGTGGCCACAACATACGCCCGCCCTAACGCTGGACTTCCACTCGCCTGCCTCAACCAACTTTTAATCACACACATATCCCAGTTACCTCCTCGCTGACCTAAATGCCAAACACACAGCTTCCAACCCCAATACCATTAACCCACACGGCCACCAACTTCACCAAATATCCACATTAAAACGCCTAAAATTTCTTGGCCCCGACTTCAAAACCTGTTTCACCCATATTGGCTCAGGCCGACCAGATTTAGTATTCAGCAACAGACAGTCCCTACACTACCACCACCACCTCTCCCAAGGACCGCTATGCGGCTCCGACCACATACCTGTTATCCTCCGTATATCCACAAACCAATAGGGCCCTACCTTCACCTCCAGTCCTAGACTAAAAAACACAAACTGGAGCGAATACAAAAACCACTGGGCATCCATACACCCCCCAACACTACTCGAAGGCCAGCCAAAACACCACCATCATCGACACGGCCCTCGATACCATACACCGAGAAATCCTAACGGCAGGCGACCAACACATACCTAAGAAACACCACAAGATATACCACAAGTTTAAACCCTCAATCAGGACACAACGCCTACTTATATGCTACAAAACACGCCTTTCACAAAATTTAACATAACACATCCCAGTATACAGAGACATAAACATACTCCGTAATCACATTCTTGATAGCTTAACTATCGATCACCCAAAACATATTGGCAAAACAGATAAAAAACACGGCTTCATTCAGAAACACTAACCCCACCCACCCTTTTTGGCGTAAAATTCATAACCTCGAGGATCAAACAAGGACCCTTTTGAACCTTACAAGTCCCAACCACGAGTCACTGACCCTCTTCAAGTGGTCGACATTTTTAAAAAAACATTGGCAGCAGGTTTTGACCCCACCCACTCCCTCCCAATATACCCCAGTACACACATATCACCACCATCATAACACACATGCAACACAAACCCAAGCAGACACCGTCCCGCTCAACAACATCGACACATCCACTCTTAACTACCAACACCTCCTACCTCCCCCATCGAGGAAGAGGAAGTCACCAGCCTCCTAAAACACACCCCACGCCGGGCCCCTGGGCCAACAGGGGTCACATGGCCAATGACAAAACAACTCCCAATGTGTATCATCTCTTCCCTAACCAAAATTTTCAACGCAGCGCTTGCTACTGGGTATTTCCCAAACCAATGAAAAATGCCACCACTATCCTCATAAACCCAAAAAACAAAAAAACTTACACCTCCCAGACAGTTACCGCCCCATTAGCCTCCTGGGGATCTTGGGGGAAAAACCCTTTGAGAGAATCATAAAATTATAGGTAAGGACGCACCTAGAAACACTAGAACTTCTTCCCCCCCCAAAACAATTCGGGTTCAGAAGTGGATTTTCCACGGAAGACGCCCTCAACACCATTCTTGCCTACCCTTAAAACCAGTTCCCACCACTTCAAAACAGCCCTTTGTGACCAAGGACGTCAAACAAGCTTTTGACACTGTCTGGCACACGGGGGTAATGTTTAAATTTGCAACAATTTCATCTTCCCCTTTAACACAACGCCTTCTCTGTACTTTTCATGGACCGTCAAATTTAGATTCAAACACCCAAACACCTACTCCTCCTCCTTTTCCCCTCTCGCAGGCGTTCCTCAAGGTTCCGTTCTCTCCCCAACACTCTAAACAAATGTACACACGAGACTTACCGGACCCCAGACACCGAGAAAACATTTACCATTCAATACGCCGATGACGTCCACAAATCACACGCGCACGGAACTAGAATATCTGTCACGGGGTCTACAAAAACGAACTCTCCACCACAAGCCTTTTGGGAGCTCAAATGGCGCATCCTCTCCACCCTCAGAAAACAACAGTACATACTTCAAACATCAAGGCAGAGAGACACAACAAATTTCCTCTACCCTTTCCTACCAAAAAGCCACCCCCAATCCCCCATAGAAAAACAAATAAGGTTCTCGGTCTAAAATAGATAATTCCCTCCCCTTTAATAAACACATTACCCAGAAGGCAAAGGGCCCCGCTAGAAACAGTCCTCAAAAAGCCTATATAGATTCCGCGATGCCAACGAGAAAACCAAACTTCACCTATTTAAAGCATTAGTACAACCACATTTAATTTATGCCCCTTGGCCCTCTCCTTAACAGCAAAATCTAACCACCTAAAAAAAAAACATTCAAAAAAAAAGGCCTACGTTTTGTTTTAAATGTCAAATGGCAAGACTTCATAACGGCGAGCTAACGAGACAGCCAACATACCCCTTGAACAAAATTAACACAAAGAATCTCAAAACAACTTGACGCCTTCCAAAATACCACGACGAAAAAACCCCATTATAGATTCCTACCCCGAAAAAACATCACACCCCCAAAAACATCAACCTTTTGACTCCAACCCAAAACCCCCCCCCAACCTATATACACGCCCCAAAACCAAACATAGCCAGACATCAACACGCCAACAGTTCCGTGGCCAGCGGGACGACCCATTTCACTCTATACGCACCAACCACTAGCCAACCCCAAAGACCCCAACACTCGGATCACGCGACTTTCCACCACCACCCCTCACACACCTCCCCTCGCGACCAAAAATACACTACCCTTTCCCCCCGGGACACCCCAAAGGGGCCGATGTAAAAGCTCTTCCGTGAAGAATGTCGCGTCACGTAATTTTGGGAGCGCAAACTGTTTGAGTGCGAAGGATATCGTCGCACCCCGGGTGAAGGTAAACAAACAAGACATCGCCAGACCATGCTTCACCCTTCCCCGCTGCCGCTGAGATTCCCGTACTTTTTTCCCATTAAGAGGTAAGATAAGCCCTTCCGATTTTTGTTTTCTTTTTTAGCTGTTTAAGACGAAATGAATTTGTGGAATAAACAGAGTGGGTACAAGCCCTTTTATTGAGAGTAGAGTATGCCAAAAATTGCTTGCGCTGAGATTTCCTCTGAAATTTATCCCATTAAGAGGGGAAAATAAGCAACTTTTCCCCGGCTTTATGTTACTTTTGAGTGTTTTAAGACGAAAAGAACCCTTTGTGCGTAATAAACAGAGGGGGGTTACAAGCCTTTTTATTTTAGAGTAGGGGGTTCCCAAAATAGGTTGCGCAAGATTTCCCCTTCTTTCATCCCTAAGAGGGAAGATAAACACATTTCCCGATTTTTGAATTTTTTGTGTTTTAAAGACGAAAGAAACCTTGGGGAATAAACAGTGGTGACAAGCCTATGTGGAGTATGCCAAATAGGTTGCGCGAGATTCTCTGTACTTTTATTCATTATTTTTTTGAGGTAGTTACGAAACAATGCCCTGGTTAGGGGTTTTAAATAGCTGGGGAATGGGGGGGGCGCCCCCCCCTTCCAAGAAAGTCAGGAGATACTGGTAAAAAGGAATATTGTTGAAATTTCAATTTACCGTTTACTTTTTTGTTTTTTCCCATAAGTAACCTTTTTGCATGATAAGTAAAAGGGTTTTTGACCTCATTGGTAATGATAACCAAAACATGTGGAAAAAAATTTTTAATACCAATGAAACAATCTAATTAGGCATATAAAATCCAAAACCAACGCCTCCCCAACCCTAACCCNGTTTGTGGTGGTTTTGGTGATGGATAGGGGGACGGGAGGGGTGGGAGGTTTATGTAGAGGATGCGGGGGTGTTAGTTTTATGTTGAAATAAGTGGCTTTAGTCTTGTCTGGATGGGAGTGGATTAGCCATTTCAGCTCCCACAAGGACAATACATTTAGTTCCCGTTGCATGCGGGTTGTCAAAGCGTCTAGCGCGTTTGCGCGTGTCAGGACTGCACGTCGTCAGCGTATTGGATGTACATTGAGTCAGGGTGAGAAGTGTCGGAATGTCATGCGTATAACATGTTTAAAGTAGGGGAGGTAAGACCGAGCCTTGAGGGACACCGGCTTGTGGGGTAAAGAAATCTGATGTCTTTTTCAAGTGCAAGATTCTACTTTGTCTGTCAGTCAGATAGTTGCAAAGTAATTTAATGAGTGGATTGGGTTGGGTTTAAAAGTCTTTGTAGAATCTTGTATATGAGTCCTGTGTGCCGGGACTGTGTCAAATGGTGAAAAATCGAATCGAATCGAATAATATAGAAAAAGATATAGATTTGGAAGATGGGATAGGGGGAAAGTAATAGGGGGGAAGAGAAGATAATATTAGTATTAGAAAAAGACACAGGGGGCAACTCTGTGTGCCGTGAGGGCAAAGGAAACATGAGGCAGAACATGAATTGGGCTGGTGAGACAAGTAAAGGCTGCAATCGTTATGTGGTTGTTATGAGGGGTGATCTTAGGAGGTGTGATGGTAGGAGGAAGGAGGCATTTTGGTGTTTGTTTATGTGAAGGTGAGAAGATCTTGTGTATTCTTAAGACATGTGATGTGTTGTTGGCGGGTCAAAGAGAGATTGTGCCAGGTTTGTGCGCTTGATTGGCTGTTTAGGTTGAGAGAGTTTGTGAGGCAGGGGATAAAGGGCGTGGGACAAGGTTAGGATGCTGCTCTCTGATTGGCCGAATAGTGTTGTAAGTTTTTCCTCAGCGAGGATACCTTCAAAAACGGCGTGCTTAGCCAGTTCACCGGGCAGTAGGTGTCTAATGTCAATTTGTACCGAAATGAAAGACCGAAAATTCAGTAAGAGCAATGTCGAGGGAGAAGGATTTTATTTATGTAAGGATAGCTTCAGGAAGGATATGTAGGTCTTTGGGCAAGGAGAGATAGAGTTAGGGGGTTGCACGACGGCGGCTGAGACGGTAAGTTTATCCTTGAACTGGGGGCGAAAAAGGGGATATTTTTCAAGTTGTTAATTTTTTTATTGTGCCATACTATATTTAAGGGGAGGGCGATTAGTGGCGACATGGAGGGATTCGTGTAGTGAATTCATACCATTTAGTGTCATGTATCCATCCTAAAGCGCTATTCTGTATTTCTGAAGGAGCTTGGTGTTTGATAATGCAGAGAGTTTAAGAGCGTAGGGGAGTAAGTAAGGAGAGGAAGAATAAATGCGCTGTAGAGGTGTTTTTTAGTTTTTAGGGAGGCTGAGCGGAAGCGGTATAGAGAAGGAGAGAGCCTTTTTTGCTATTGCCGTGTTTTTTTTATGTGTGGTTGAATCAAAATTTTTTGTCGATGTTTAGCCCTAAGATTTTGTGGTTTTTGGTGATGGATATGGGGACAGGGTGGGGTAGGATTGAGTTATGGGAGAGGATGCGGGGGTGTTAGTTTTTATGTTGAAATAAGTGGCTTTAGTCTTGTCTGGATGGGAGTGGATTAGCCATTTCAGCTCCCACAAGGACAAAATTTGTTCCCGTTGCATGGGGGTTTGTCCCAAACGTCAGCGCTTTTTGCGCGGTAGGACTGTCACGTCGTCAGCGTTTTGGATTACTTTGAGTCAGGGTAGAAGTGTGGGGAATGTCATGGTATAATTTTATAAAGTAGGGGAGGTAAGACCCCTTTGAGGGACACGGCTGTGGGGTTTAAAGAAATCTGATGTTCTTTTTAAGTGCAAGATTTACTTTGTCTGTCAGTCAGATAGTTGCAAAAAATTTAATGAGGGGTTTAGGTAGGTTAAAGTGTTTTAGAATCTTGTCATGAGCCTGTGTGCCAGACTGTGTCAAATGGTGAAAAATCAAACCCCAAAATCGAATAATATAGAAAAAGAAAAAGTATAGAGTGGAAGAGGGGATAGGGGGCAAGTAATAGGGGGGGAAGAGAAATAATTATTATATTAGAAAAAGGGACCAAGGTTAACTCGTGGCCGGGGGCCCCGGGGACAGGGCAGAAACAAATTTGGGCTGGTGAGACAAGAAAAGGGCTGATGTTAGTGGTGTTATGAGGGTGATTTTAGGAGGTGTGGGGTAAGGGGAAGGAGGATTTTGGTATTTGTTTTATTTAAGTGAGAAGATTGGTATTTTTAAGACAGTGATTGTGTTTTGGGGGGACAAAGAGGATGTGCCAGGGTTTTTTTCCCCTCTGATTTGGCTGTTAGGTTTAGAGAGTTTTTGAGGGGACGGGATGAAGGCAGGGCAAGTTTTTAGGATGCCCTCTCTGATTTTCCGAATAGTTGTAGGTGTTTCCCCAGCGAGGAACCTTCAGAAACGGTGCTTGCCAGTTCACCGGGCAATAGGGTTAATGTCTATTTGTACCGAAATGAAAGACCGAAAAAATTCAGTAAGAGCAATGGCGAGGGAGAAAGGGTTTATTTTTTTTTAAGGATAGCTTCAGGAAGGATATGTAGGTCTTGGTCAAGGAGAGATAGAGTTGGGGGTTGGCACGACGGCGGCTGAGAGGGGAAGTTTATCCTTTTAAGGGGGCGAGAGTCAACCAACCCCCGTCGAGGCAAGGTTCCCCCATTATCCTTGTCTTTTTCTTTTACAATTGTGGGCCCCCCGGATGGTCCCGACAGCTTCTGGCATACACGGATTTTTTTCTCCCTTCACGGCCCCCCTCCCACCCGTAATTCCGAAAAACTCCTGTGTTCCTCCCAAATCCACCCTTTTGAAAAATAAAACCCACCCCTTTTGCTCACACAAAAAATGTTCCAACCCAGCTCTGAAAACTCCCCTGTGTTCCTCCCCACCCGCCATACGGAAAAAAAAACCTCACCCATGTGCCTCAGCGTTCCCAAAACCCAGTTCTGAAAACTCCCTTGTATTCCTCCCCACCCGCAATTGATAAAAAACTCACCCTTGTGCCTCAGTGTTCCCACGCCCAACTCTGAAAACTCCCCTGTGTTCCTCCCCACCCGCCACATAGAAAAAACTCACCCATGTGCCTCAGTGTTCCCAAAACCCAGTTCTGAAAACCCCTGCATTCCTCCCCACCCGCAATTTATAAAAAACTCACCCTTGTGCCTCAATGTTCCCACGCCCAGCTTTGAAAACTCCCCTGTGTTCCTTCCCACCCGCCATATAGAAAAAACTCACCCATGTGCCGCAGTGTTCCCAAAACCCAGTTCTGAATACTCCCCTGTGTTCCTCCCCACCCGCCATATAGAAAAAACTCACCCATGTGCCTCAGTGTTCCCACCCAGTTATTTTGAAAACCCCCACCCCTGATACTGTTCCCTGATACAGTGTTCCACCCCACCCGCAATTCTGAAAACCCCCCTGTGTCTTGTGCCACTCCCCACCCGATACTCCCTGATACTGTGTTCCACCCCACCCGCATTCCTGAAAACTCCTCTACACCCCGCACGCATCTTTCTTGAATTCCCCTGAGACAACCGCCGCTGTTCCCTCCCTTCCCAGCTCCCGGTGCGCGCCTCTGGCCAAAACGCATGGTCCCACCCAACCATGGCCGCTCTCCACCCTACCCGCCCAACTGTCCCCCCCAACCTCACACTAAAATACAAAATAATGAACGAACAACTCCCTCCGGACCTAAGCACCGCTTTCTACACTACTACTGACATCTCCCACACCAAATGCTTCAAGTCTGGCCCATATGTGATTGTCGGCCTGGTCAACGAAAACGACATGAAGCGCCACTCCTCCCGCGAGAACACCCAAAAACTGCGGGGGAAAGGATTCCTCCTTGTCGAATCTCCAGCACTGCTGTCGGCCAGAACCATTCTAGCCCGCCGCATCGACACTGCCATCCTTCGTCGCGACATCAACGACATCCTCCTCGAGATCCAGGACAGGAACGAGGTAAAAATCGAGTCCATTCAAGTTATCCAGCAAGCTCATATGTTAAAAATAAGGACTGAAGACCAAAAGCACGCTGACCAGCTGACCAAACACGGCATCAAAATTTTCAGCCAAATCATCCCCGACTACAACATCAACATCGAACAATACTTACCGGTCACACAATGTTACAAATGCCTCCAATTTGACCACAGGACAAATATTTGCCCCGCCCAGACTGAAACATGCTCGAATTGCTCCGTTACGGGACACTCATACAAATCCTGCACTTCAATCACAACAAAATGTTGCAATTGCAATGGAGATCACGCAGCCGTCGCCTTCAAATGCACCAAAAAACAAGAAGCACAGCGTCTCCAAAACGCACCCAGCTCCAAGACCCAACACACGCAACCAACATATGCTACAATGACCGCCACCCCCCCCCCCTCAACTACCTCAACCAACGCCAGCTCAAGCAACAACAACAACAACAGCTACGCCCCAACTACAACCCATCCACCTTCACGATACCACCAAGGAACAACTCAAACTAGCCGTGTGTGTACAAACAGCAGCACACATGGCCAAGGGGGACTTGCAACTTTTTTCAACAATCCTTAACAAACTCCTCACCGCCTCAAATATCCCTACTATCAACTTCCCACCACCACTCATTGCGTCCGAAGAGGGAACCTACGCACGCAACTTTGGTGCACCATCCACCGCCCCCCCTTCCCGTTCCCCCTCCCCCTCCCCCTCTTGTTCCCCCTCCCCATCTAAGACCTCCTCAGAGGCACTCTCTCCCTCCCTCTCCCTTGCACTCTCATCTCCATCAAGCACAGACGGGGAAACAGACAACGAAACACTGTCTTGCGCGCCAAACTCTGCGGACTCAGAAATAGTGTCCCTCCCTACCGCCAAACCCCTCCCTGGCCACAAGGCGTTGACTTGTGAGCCAACCACTGCGGCGGACGCAGATGTAGTCCCCTCCCCTGCCGCCACACCCTCTCCCAACCACCTTGCGGCCCACGCGGCTCCTATGGCTCCCGTGTCTCCGGCATACAGTCAACACTCGGCCCTCGCGCCATTACCTCCCATGTCGCCCTTGTCTCCCATGTCCCCAGTGGACAACCAACCCACACAGCCTCAGAAGAAAACCTCCACCACACTCCCCCATTATGTCACCTCAGCTTATGAGGGAATTCACCCTGATCTGCGATCAAGGTCCCTAAGCCGCAGAACCACCCGTTTCTCGCAGCGTAAGTAGGACATACAACTTACCCAGCTACTCACCATTCTAATAATCACACAACTAAACTGTCGCAGCTACCATAACAATAGACACATGATCTCCCAATTCATCCTCTCCCTTGACCCTGACATAGTTCTCCTCAACCACACTGGCACCTCTCCTAACCCCATCAAATTACACGGCTACACCACAAAATACACTTGTGACCCCCACAACGGCGTTGCTATCCTCGTAAAATCCACCCTCAGACATGAATTTCTCCCAAACTGGCCCTACCCGCATTTCCTCGCCACAAAAATATACACAGTACACGGGCCTATGATAGTGGCCACAACATACGCCCGCCCTAACGCTGGACTTCCACTCGCCTGCCTCAACCAACTTTTTAATCACACACATATCCCAGTTTACCTCCTCGCTGACCTAAATGCCAAACACACAGCTTTCCAACACAATACCATTGACCCACACGGCCAACAACTTCACCAAATATCCACATTAAAACGCCTAAGATTTCTTGGCCCCGACTTCAAAACCTGTTTCACCCATAATGGCTCAGGCGACCAGATCTAGTATTCAGCAACAGACAGTCCCTACACTACCACCACCACCTCTCCCAAGGACCGCTATGCGGCTCCGACCACATACCTGTTATCCTCCGTATATCCACAAACCCAATAGCCATACCTTCACCTCCAGTCCTAGACTACAAAAACACAAACTGGAGCGAATACAAAAACACACTGACATCCATACACCGCCCAACACTACTCGAAGGCCAGCCACACACCACCATCGACACGGCCATCGATACCATACACCGAGAAATCCTAACGGCAGGCGACAAACACATACCTAAGAAACACCACAAGATATACCACGAGTTTAAACCCTCAATCAGGACACAACGCCTACTTATATGCTACAAAACACGCCTTTCACAAAATTTACATAACCACATCCCAGTATACAGAGACATAAACATACTCCGTAATCACATTCTTGATAGCTTAACTATCGATCACAACACATATTGGCAAAACATGATAAAAAACACGGCTTCATTC
>JACEEZ010024938.1:43125-58125 GCA_016584305.1 Chionoecetes opilio
TATCATAAGCCTCTCCATGTTAATGCATATGACATTTTAGCTGCAATCTTATAACACTATCGCCTTCGAATTTTTTTTCTATGGGGTGAAATTATTTATTTACTTCTGTATCTATATTCAAGAATCTTAAAAATGACAATCACAAGTAAATACTGTTGTGAAGATTTTGGAGTGACTTTTCAGTTATACTCTTAATTACTTTTTTCTTTTTTTTCTGAGTTTTTTCCAAACATATGTCTGTTTTACAATCACTGCTGAGATTCAAGGTGTCAACCAAAACACCTTATCTAGTACGTATATCAAGTGAGCTAATGCAAATTATACAGAAACAAGTATCACGAGGTTGGGTGCATTGTGGACGGACAGTTTGACAAACACGATAATGCAGATTAAGCTCAGATAATTCAAAGATAAGCATACACATGGTTTATTCCACCAGATATTACTGTGTATTACACGTGCAGAATTTTACATGAAATAAATTTGCATATTAGATCAGATATCCATGTGTGTTCCACGTGTAGAATCCATGTGTATTCCACATGAATTATGCGACATTTGCCTACTGGGTAGCATCACCGCAAGCCGCTTTGTTATTGTTTTAATTAAACAAGATTACTCATCGAAATCAGCATCACCGTGTAATTATTTCCCTGAGCTGCTCAGTGAAAGTTGCTCAGCGAAAGACTGCTCACTGAGTAAAATCGTCCCCGTGTAATAGCGCGTCTTTTCACTAACCAGCAGGGGTGAAAGCTAGAGCGAGAAGGACCACAGTGGTAATAAGGAAAGAAAAGGAAAGACTCGGTTTCCTCCCGAAGTGTTGGACGATGAAACCAGAGAAGATATAGGCCGGGAGCTCCATAAGACCGCTCAGTACCAAGTAGACGTACGGGTCATCGCTTATGCTGGCACCACTGAGAGACAAACCGTAGTACACCATGGCCACCACTATGTAGATAGAGCAGATGGTAAGTGTGATGGTTCGTAGTCGCGGCGTTCTGCAGAGTGGTAAGAAAGCGAGAAAAAAAGTTATTGAGATTGTAAAAACACAAAAAATCTTAAACTTCAAGATATAACTAAACTTTCGATTGCAAATTGTATGTATAAGAATGAAATTAACTTCTCTTTTCCCTCTCATCAATACTCCACACGACATAGAGAGCAACTTTGCTTGCCATCCCATTGTCTACGCCTCTTCCGCCACTCTATTCTGTACTTGGGACCTTTGATCTGGAATTCTCTCCCTCAGCCTATTAAGAATACTCCCTCTCTCAAATTATTTACAAGTAAACTTAAATATTATCTCTGGGACTTTTATTAGCCAGTGTCTCATATAGTTTTTTTAATCTTCCCTTAACTTTCTCCTACTTCATCGTCATCTCCCCTCCCCTTCTTCTGTATGTGTACCCTTTATTGCATATTATTGGAGTTTGCTATTGCATATTTTCATATTTTCTACTATTTGGTATTTTATATTTTGTATTGTGTATTTTTGTTACTTTGTTCTTATTGCTTATTCATAATCTGCTTGTTATTCTTATAAATTGTTTATAAGCTCGTATGTATTTCGTATGTATTTTATTATTTGCCTGAAAAGCTCTGCTTATTATAAAGGCTGGACTTTTAAGTTGTAAACAAACATTATTGTATTTATTTATTTATGCTGCTATTATTAAATGTTTCAAAATGCTTCAAATGTTTCAAAAAGGAAAAACTGACGACTTTGAAGTATGAAAAGCCTTAATTGGGTCCACGACAGAGCTAATGCACTAGCTAACGAGAGAGGATCGATCACAGCACAGGGGAACCACTGGATAATTCGGCAACCTTATCCCATATCTGCTTATGATAGAAACCAGGCTGCACTAGAAACTGTTGGAACCATGGGTGTAGGATAAGAGGAGCCAAGACCAAGGCGCGGAAAAAGTGAGGTCATTCTGGTCGGCCGGCCGCCATACGAGGATTGGCAGAAAGCAAGTGACAGCAGCTGCTCCCTTGCCCAGCCCTGACCTGACTATACACCACAGTATATCACTAGTAGCACAGCTACTTTGTGAATCAGTTGCTAATTCATTGAGATTTTGTCTGCAGGAACAAATCAGCAATTTTGAGGGCTGTGAAGCGACTATAAATATCATTATGATGTTTAGCACTGTTTTTGACATAATGAATTCCAGTTGAAAGTTGAATGCAAGTGGTACAAGCCTCCATTTCAAAACGAAAATTCAGATAAGGTAAAATATTTTTTTGTGAAAGTAGAAACGTATATCAGATCACTTAAATTACCTGATGGATTGGAGATTCTGAAGTCAAATCGAAAAACTTGGATTCTTGGATTTCTTTTTTGTATACAGAGTTTTCAGATCTTACATGTAAACTTAATTGCATCTAATGGTTGAACACTTGTTTTTAATGACGTATAAATTAAGTCAAGACCATATATAACTGTTTTTGGGGGAAAGTAAGGCATATGGGAGTGATCGCCCCAGGAACAACACAACAGTTAGGGGACGACCAGGCGAAGAGCATGGACTGAAAAGCGGCTCAAGTACAGGCAGCCACAAGCAGGAGGTGTAAGCAGTATGGCGGCTGAGTGTCAACAACTTTATTTTCACCAGCTGGTCAGCACAACAATTAGTGAAATAAGTGTAAATATCCCTAATCTATCAAATAAAGCAAAGAAAAAAATAAATGAATTAAATAAACCCCAAAAACCCAAAGGTACAAACCCAACATTCTCCCCACCATAGGAGTATACTGAGATACTCCTATACTTGAAACAAGAAAACCCCACAATACATATAAATCAAACATCAAGGTAAATGTCTAGCAGGGGACATCAATATTATTTTGAAAAATCAATACTCCACTAATCTAAAATACATTCACAAATCCAGCTTAACAGGAGCTTTTACCGCACGTCCCCATGTGCTATATTGCACGGTAGGTTGCACAACAGGTTGTGTTTCACCCAAATCACCCGCAACCTCATTAGCAGTGACAACCTGAGGCTCCCCGTTGTTTGTCGACTCATTCCTGGGTACCAAATCATCAGCAGGTACAACCCCCGAAGGGGAAATCTCCATGTCATACAATTTTTGGATAGGCCTACAAATAACTCCCTTGGAAGTTTTAACATTAACACTCCTAACCACTCCATCTTTACCAGGAAATAAGTCAACAATCACAACAATAGGCCAGGACAGTCTGGGGGTATTTTCTTCCTTGACTAACACAACAGATCCTGGTTTTAAATCACATTTAGGCCTGAAACCTTTACAAGTAGGGGGTAAATTTGTAATATAATTAGTCATCCACAAATCCAAAAATTTATCAAGTTGTTTTTGGCGTACACTTTCATGCAACTTCAGGTCTTTAGAAGTAACACTAAGGATGTTGGTCATTGATCATCTCCAGTTGGAAACCAGCTGTACGTCCAATTAGAAAATTCGAAGGTGTTAAAAGTAATCGTCCAGACCATTTTATCATTCCTGATATGATGTAGTTAGAGTATAGCCATTATCGAGTGTATCAACAATATGTTGTCACTTCTTGCATCCAGTCAGCCGTTTTTGAATAATCCGCAATCAAAATCTGTAATTTCCCCGAGCTTCGAAAACGCTCATGGCAACTGGCAGACGATGCGCCACGGCTCGGTGACGTAGCAAAAGGGAGGCTCCTCTTCCCGCGCTGATGTGTGTGTGTGCAGTAGTGTGTGTGTGTGTGTGTGTAGTAGTGTTTGTGTGTGTGTGTAGTAGTGTTTGTGTGTGTGTGTGTGTGTGTCCGTAGTAGTGTTTGTGTGTGTGTGTGTGTGTGCGTAGTAGCTAGTGTTTGTGTGTGTGTGTGTGTGTGTGCGTAGTAGTGTTTGTGTGTGTGTGTGTGTGCGTAGTAGTGTGTGTGTGTGTGTGTAGTAGTGTTTGTGTGTGTGTAGTAGTGTGTGTGTGTGTGTAGTACTGTTTGTGTGTGTGTAGTAGTGTTTGTGTGTGTGTGTAGTAGTGTTTGTGTGTGTGTAGTAGTGTTTGTGTTTGTGTGTGTGTGTGGTAGGGTTTGTGTGTGTGTTTAGTAGTGTTTGTGTGTGTGTGTGTGTGTGTGTGTGTGTGTAGTGTAGTGTGTGTGTGTGTGTGTGTGTGTGTGTTGTGTGTGTGTGTAGTAGTGTTTGTTTGTGTGTGTAGTAGTGTTTGTGTTTGTGTGTGCGCGTTGTAGTGTTTGTGTGTGTGTGTGTGTGTAGTAGTGTTTGTGTGTGTGTGTGTGTGTGTGTGTAGTAGTGTGTTGTGTGTGTGTGTGTGTGTGTGTGTGTGTGTGTGTGTGTGTGTGTGTGTGTGTGTGTGTGTGTGTGTGTGTGTGTGTGTGTGTGTGTGTGTGTGTGTGTGTGTGTGTGGTGTGTGTGTGTGTGTGTGTGTGTGTGCGTAGTACGTAGTGTGTGTGTGCGTAGTACGTAGTGTGTGTGTGTGTGCGTAGTAGTGCTTGTGTGTGTGTGTAGTAGTGTTTGTGTGTGTGTAGTAGTGTTTGTGTGTGTAGTAGTGTTTGTGTGTGTGTGTGTGTAGTAGTGTTTGTGTGTATGTGTGTGTAGTAGTGTTTGTGTGTGTGTGTGTGTGTGTGTAGTAGTGTTTGTGTGTGTGTAGTAGTGTTTGTGTGTGTGTGTAGAAGTGTTTGTGTGTGTAGTAGTGTTGAACCTCAGCAGGCTCCGCTAACACCTGTTCATCCACCTCGTACTCTGGCTCAAACATATAGGGTTGGGCTCCTATCACAATCTGGTTCGTTTTCCTCATATACGCGAGCAGCGTCATTTAGTTCGGTCTCAGATTAAGCATCGTACTCTAGATCTATCACAGCGACAGATCGTGATTGATCTAGACAAATTGTCTGACACCGAAGTACAATCGCTCATCATAACATTTGCCGACAGGTCTCACAGAGGCAGACGAGTGTTGTTTACATTGGAGCGTCCCTTTTGTGGCGTCATCAATAACCTTCGTAGCCCTGTTGGAGGGAAGAAAAAAAATTTCGCGCGCTTTTTACAAAAGTCGTGTTTTTACGGAAATAAGGCCTGGAAATCAATTATTTTTAGTGGATTAGGTGTTTTGAATGTAAGTTCAACATAATTAGGCAAAAAAAAATTGAGTCTGGACGATTACTTTAAGAGGTGATCTGCAGTCTCCTCACCAACATAAGTTAAGGATCTAGAATTAATGCAAGCTTCTATCTCAAGGAGAGTAGTTTCTAGTTCACATCTTGATAAACACTTAACCCCAAGTGACTTTCTCAAAGCCAGCTTTACAGATCTGATCAACCGCTCCCACCAGCCTCCCCACCAAGGAGCATGAGGTACAATAAACGTCCACTGAGGAACTAATGGGCCAAAGCACTTTTGAATTTGATTTGATACACTAACAAAGGTCTTGGCATTATCAGAGTAGAAAACAGATGGAAGGCCTCTTCTTGCCGCAAACCGGCGGATAGCAAGCATACAATCAATTTGAGACAAGGAGTCTGTCAGCCCCAAGTGAACAGCCCTCACCACAGCACAGGTGAACAGTAAAATATACAACTTCTTGGAATGCAGATCCATACAAAACAGTGCCCCAGCAAAGTCAAGACCGGTTACAGTGAAAGGTGGGGTACAGTTAACTCTCACCTTAGGTAGTGGGGCTACTGGCTGGGAGCAGGCTCTGGAATCATGTCTACGACAAGTTATACACTCCTTACATACAGTTTTGGCAAGCTTCCTCAGACCCACAATCCAATAAAAACGTCTCAGAGTAGTCATAAGGGTGTTAACACCAGCATGTTTAAGGAAATCATGTTGAAAGCAAATCAAAAGCTTAGCTATGTGACCTGAGGGAATTATAATTGGGTGTTTGCTCTCATAGCTGATACTAGCATGTCCTAGTCGGCCCTTAACTCTCAATAGGCCATCATCATCTAGAAAAGGGTCAAGTGTTCTTAAAGGAGAACCTTTGGGAAGAGGCTTACCTTGGGTTAAAGCACGAATCTCATGCAAATATTTCTCTCTTTGAATACAGTGAAACACTTGGGTCTTAGCTTTCTCCAACTCTTCATATGATAAGGGACCAGAGCATCCAATATTTCGATCTTTACAGTTATTGATGAACCTCATCACCCATGCAACAACATGTAGAGTCTTGGAAAAATGACTCGATCGAGCAAAATCAATTACAACAGGGGTGGAGTCAACAGCTACATAAATAAAATCTCTACTTTCACTGGAATACTCTTGGTTGATGAATAAAGATGCTTCATCTTGCTGCAGGGGTGATAAGGGGTTAGACAACCATGTAGGACCATTTAACCACAGAGTACATGTTACAATATCATCAGCATACACACCTCGGGAAATAAGGTCTGCTGGATTGTCCTTCCCAGGGCAGTGATGCCATTGACTAGGTGATGTAAGCTCCTGAATCTCAGTTACTCTGTTTGCTACAAAGACTTTCCATCTACTAGGATCCCCCTGAATCCAAGATAAAGCAACCTGAGAGTCTGTCCAGTAGTACAGGTGTACATCATCAGCCAAGCGAAGGGCGGATTTAACAAACACAGCCAGTCTTGCGCAAAGTAAGGCACCAAGCAATTCCAATCTAGGCAATGAAATTCTTTTGACTGGAGCCACCCTTCCCCTGGACACAACAAGAGACACATCAAAGTAATTATATGTAGAGGGAATTCTCAAGGACACACAGGCTCCATACCCTTTCTCAGAGGCATCACCAAAAGCATGCAGTTCTAAACCAGTTAGCAGTTTCCATGAAAACCCAGGAAAGTAACAGAGTGGAATGTTAAATGACTGAAGAACTTTGAGACCCTCAACCCATTTTTTAAACTTACGCAACCAGTCTTCCGGTAATGTCTCATCCCAGTCAAGACACAGCCGCCAAATGTCTTGAAAGATCATTTTAGCGAGCATAATACAGGGGCTAATGAGACCAAGAGAATCAAAAAGTCTTGCAATAATACTGAGAACAGCTCTTTTAGTAGATACAAGATCTTGGTGCAAACCTACATCAAAGCACTCAAAGGCAAAGTAATCAAAGGGCAAGCACCACTGCATTCCAAGGACCTTGACTATGCCATCTCTACCTTGCTCAAGGTTCTCATAGAGTTTATCGGTCAAAGATTTGCAATTATAGCTCCATTTAGAGAGGGACATACCAGCTGTAGCTAAAATAGACTTTGCCTCCGTGAACTTAGCACAGCACTCATCATCACTATCAGCTCCAGACAACCAATCATCAACATAGAGGTTATCCGTCAATTCTTCTACTACGTCCAATTTAGGAAAAGTTTTAAGATGATGTTTTACTGTAGCGTTCAAAAGGAAGGGGCTAATCTTGTTTCCAAAGGGGACCCGAAGAAATTTCATGGTGCGAACAACACCTTCACTCTCCCAGAGAAATCTGTGCACATCTCGGTCCTCTTTCTGAACAGAAATCTGAAGAAAAGCCTTGATTATGTCTAGTTAATGCAACAGGCCACCTTCTAAACCTCATGAGAACTTCCACAAGATCAGAGTTGAGAGGAGGACCAGCTTCGAGGCAATCATTTAAAGAAATACCATTATAGCTACCTGCAGAGGCATCAAAAACCGACCTGACTTTGGTGGTAGCACTGCTTTCTCGAACCACAGGGCGATGTGGAAGGTAGTACGTAGAGTACAAGCTGACCATCTCGGAGGGAGGAACTTCTTCAATGATCCCTTCCTGTTCATAACCCTTCAGTACCGCATCATACTCCTGTTGCAGCAGAGGATTCTTCTGAAATCTATGAGATAAATTTAACAACCTCTTTTTTGCAAGCCTTTCATTGTCAAGGAGTTTACCTTTAGCATTATCAGACTTCCAGGGTAGAGCAACTTCATATCTATCGTTACTAAATTTTACGGTCTCAGAAAACCTTTCAAGAACAGGATTAGGAGAGAGATCATTAGAAGTAGCTTCCTTGAGACTGATACCAACAGATTCGAGATCCCAAAAGTTGTGTAAGGCAGATTCAGACAATTTACTAAAGCATAGCAGCTGTGAGGACATACCCATTCTGTTGGAAGGAGTTGTGCATGACCCAGATAATACCCAACCAAACACTGACTCTTGGGCTACCAATCCCTTGGCCTGCACACAACTGCCAGGAATCATAAATCTCCAATAAGCATCAAGACCCACCAAGATGTCAACAGTTAAATGTCTATTTTCCACATAATCATCAGCTAACAGTACTTTATCAAAGGCCTTGATACTCTCAACAGGAACACATGGGCGTAGCAAAGGTGCACATATTGTAGGAAATTCTACAGTCAGTAGAGAATGCCTAGAACCATTGCAATCCATTAATTTCATGTCATATAAATTACAAGGGTTACCTGAAGTACTCTTACATCCACCAAATGCTGAATAAGAAATTTGTTCTGAAGATACCCACTTAAGCTTAATTTTCCTGACAAAACTGCAAGAGACATAAGATCTGTCTGAACCTGTATAAAAAAGTAGGGTGGCTTCAGCACACATTCCCCGTTCACCAAACACTTTAACCTTAGCTGTCAGCAGAACAGTGCAGGTTTGCTTCATGTTAGTTTTATAATAATTAGGGTTGCTGTGGGCTTCACCAACAAGGTCAACAGGCCTTTCACAGGAATTTTTCTCCAAATGTTCACGTTCACGTATCCTTGCAACCTGATTTCCATAACCCTTAGACCTCCCTTTGTCCACATCATTACCTTTAGAACAAACCAAAATGTTATGAAAACCCCCACACCTGGTACATATTGCAGAGCAACCTAACCCTATGTGCCCTCGTTTAAGGCAGTGGAAACACAACTGTGCTGAACGAATTTTCTCCTTTCGCTCCGGAAGTGAGAGCTTAAGTACACTGTAACACCTTTCACTGGCATGTGGGTTGTTACAGAAACCACACCTGACTGAAGCTACCTCAGAGGAAGTTTGAAGGGCTGAAGCAGAACCAGGAAGCACTTTCCGTCTCTCTGCCTCAGGTTGACTTCTGTCCTGAGTCGTCTTTTCTGTTGTCACATCCTTGAAGGTGTCTGACCTCTCACGGCGCTCTATCTCTTTCTGGAGAAACTGCAAGAGCCAACGGAGGTCACTTTCATGGCCAGAACCTTCCCTTGACCACTCCAATCTAATGTCATGTGGCAAACGACCTAATATAACTGGAGTAAAAAACAGGCCATACTGATCACCATCTACACCTAAAGCCTCCAAACTCCTCACATGTGTCAAAAGTTCATCTTGCAGCTTCCACAAGGAGGCTAAATCTCCATCTCCAGGAGACCTGGCAGGCATACTTACTTTAAGAAGAGCCTGTATGTGTGCAAAGATTATCCTCTCCTTTCTACCAAAGCGCTCCTTCAACAAGGTACATGCAACTTTGTAATTGGCTCCCGTGAGTGACAACCCTAGGATCACAGATCTAGCCTCACCTTCCAAGAGAGACTGCAAGTAGGTGAATTTGCTTATAACAGGAATGTCAGTTTCACCACCAGGGCCTCAAACCTGTCCCAAAAGGACTGCCATTCAGTTAACTCACCACTGAACTTCGGCAACTCAATTTTTGGTAGATTGACACGTGTAGACAAGGAGTCTATAGGGTTACTGTCACTGCGAGCTGCTGACTGCCGCTCCAATTGCTCAATTTTATCAAAACTCGCTAGGATCTGGGCAGCTGACACACGCGGCTCTCTTACCTCGCGGCGGACCACGTCACCGGCCTCGATGTCATCCTGTAACAAGTTAGGATCACTTATCTCCAATTCCAATTCTCCCTGCGCCTCGTCTAGGGCAGCCAGACGCTTGTCGAAATCCTCCACGGCATCATCCAGCTGCACTTTGGTCACATCAGGATCATCAAGTAGGGGAGCTACGTGTCGCCCACCCCCGACCAGCTGTCCGGCGTCTTGATAGCTTTTCGTCCAAAGACATCTTCGCCAATAACGTACAGGATCACTTGAACGCACAGTATCCCGGGTCTGGGCACCATTGATCGCCCCAGGAACAGCACAACAGTTAGGGGACGACCAGGCGAAGAGCATGGACTGAAAAGCGGCTCAAGTACAGGCAGCCACAAGCAGGAGGTGTAAGCAGTATGGCGGCTGAGTGTCAACAACTTTATTTTCACCAGCTGGTCAGCACAACAATTAGTGAAATAAGTGTAAATATCCCTAATCTATCAAATAAAGCAAAGAAAAAAATAAATGAATTAAATAAACCCCAAAAACCCAAAGGTACAAACTCAACAGGGAGGATGCAATAATAATCCTACAGTCAGACAGTTTTCTGCTGCCTATAAGAAGTTGCTGGTACATAATGATATGCCAGATATTGCATACGAGTGGTAACTGACTCCCCCTGGTAACTATACCAATGCTAACTGTACCTAGCCAGTGTAATGATGCAGTGACTCAACATTCTATAGAGATCATAAACACTTCTCTTGTGAAAAAGCAGAGTTAAAGACGAAACAACTAAAGTACATGCAGATAATACAGAGGAAAATGATTACGTGTACATTTTCACTGCTTCACACATATAAAAGTGCTCCAACAAAAGTGTTGCCTACATTGCCGGCTTCGTGGTGCACAGTCTTGGAATATCTTTGCATTGCGAGGCCTCTATTGACACTTTAACCTTGAGAGATGCCACTGCCTCCTTCATTCCACTCTCTTGTCAATCTTAAAAGCAGTGGGAGATTAATTAACAGCGAGCAAGCTCGCTGTCGCTTACCATAAGACCCGTGGAACCAAGTTTCCGCTAAAAAGTGTATAACTACTCCTAAATATTATCGGATTGAGCTGAAATTTAACATGCAAGTAGTGCTGTCAAAATCAATGGGGGTCGTCGGAGGAAACGTTTTGCGTAAAACAAGCCCTTAATGAGTAATAAGCGTAAACTATTCCTAATTATTGTCGGATTGAGCTGAAATTCGACATGCAAGTAGTGCTGTCAATGTCAACGGGGGTCTATATAACAAACATTTTGCATAGAACAAGCCCTTAATGAGTAATTCACGTAATGAGTTAATTGGCTGGAACGTGGCTCGCTGTCACGTTCCAGCCGCAAGAACTGAGCCAAAAGCAAAGGGGCCAGAGGCTGGATATATATATATATATATATATATATATATATATATATATATATATATATATAATATGTGTGTGTGTGTGTGTGTGTGTGTGTGTGGTGTGTGGTGTGTGTGTGTTGTGTGTGTGTGGTGTGTGTGTGTGTGTGTGTGTGTGTGTGTGTGTGTGTGTGTGTGTGTGTGTGTGTGTGTGTGTGTGTGTGTGTGTGGTGTGTGTGTGTGTGTGTGTGTGTGTGTGTGTGTGTGTGTGTGTGTGTGTGTGTGTGTGTGTGTGTGTGTGTGTGTGTGTGTGTGTGTGTGGTGTGTGTGTGTGTGTGTGTGTGTGTGTGTGTGTGTGTGTGTGTGTGTGTGTGTGTGTGTGTGTGTGTGTGTGGTGTGTTGTGTGTGTGTGTGTGTGTGTGTGTGTGTGTAACAAGTGAAAAACATTTTAGAGAAATCATAGCGCACAAAGGCTCCACATATAACACTGGGGAGAGTGGACTTCCATAATGTGGTAAGTGCAGTCTTGCAGACCTACGTCAGTAAAAACATATTCCTTAATCTTAGTGATCATATGTTTGACTCAGAGCCCCATGAAATCACTTACACTTATTAATTAAGGCAGTTGCCGAAAAATATTTGCAGGTGAGGTGTCACTATAATGGGAAACAGATCACCTGGGACATGGGACCTCGTATGAGGATCCCAATTACAGCACCAGATATACACAAGCGCCAATCAACATCTGGAAAAGTAAAGAAAACTAGTTTACCATCTTCTACAATAAAGAAAAAAGATGCTGGACTTTCAAAAACCGCAGCGTCTACAAGCCGTAAGGCTTCTACTGTAGCATCATCACACAAAAAATAATGTCTTCAATCCTCCAATGAAATATTCGTGGATTACGTGCACACTGGGAAGAACTGGTCCTTCTCATCAAAGAGTTGGACCCAGTTGTTATCTGTTTACAAGAGACAATGGTAGGGCAGGGAAGGTGTCTCTGCCCGACAGGTTTTATCCATGTACACACACCACCTCCAGCAGGTGGTGGCTTTAGTGCTGGTTGTGGCCTTTACCATTGCCTGGATGTCCCCCCCTTCTCAGTCATCCCGCTGCAATCACCCTTGCAGGCTGTAGTAGGTCGTATCCATCTGCACAAGACCTACACTGTCTGCTCCATATATCTACCTCCAAATGACGACATACCTCTCCAAGATCTTGAGGATCTTATCCACCAGCTTCCCCGTCCATTTTTTCTCCTCGGAGACATGAATGGGCGGCATTTTATGTGGGGTGATTCCACCAGAAATCGTCGCGGTAATTCTCTCGTAACTTTTATCAATTGCAACAACCTAAATATATTAAACACAGGAGAACCTACACATTTCCATTCGCAGACGGGAACATTGACTGCTATTGACCTATCACTCTGCAGTCCACAGGTCGCCCTTGACTTCTCATGGGAGGTGGCCGATTCTCTTCGAGGGAGAGACCATTATCCCATACTACTAAGAGCAGTGCCATCGCCCCCTTCTCGATTTCTCCTAAAATGGTGCCTTTCTCGTGCAGACTGGGAGGGCTTTCAAAAGGCTTGTGTTTTTTAACAACATATCGATAACTTTCAGACGATAGATGAGGCCGTTGATTACTTTGTGTCTCGAATACATTTTGCAGCCTCGCTGAGCATCCCCCGCACTTCTAGCTCTTTCCCCCGCCGGCCTGTTCCGTGGTGGAATCAGGACTGTACGGCAGCGAGGAGTCACTCCCGCCGTGCTGAGGCGCAGTACAGATCGCGGCCAACTTCAGAAGAATTAAAAATAACCTTCCACAGTTCTAGAGCTCGATACCGTCGGGTAATGAAGGAGGCTCGTCACTCCTCTTGGAGGGCTTCTATAAGTTTGATCTGTGCATCTACCCCGGTGTCCAAGGTTTGGCAAAGAGTGAGGAAAATGAAGGGGAAGTTTTCCCACCCTCCTCTCTAGTTCTATCAATTAATGGAGACCCTATGGCAGATCCCTTGACTGTAGCAGAGGAATTTGCTTCCCATTTTGTATCAGTGGTGCAGACAGACCTTGCGTCTCCAAGTGCTAGGGAGAGACTGCGACAGGAACAGAGAGGCATAGATTTTTCATCTAGCGGTGGGGAATCTTACAATGTTCTTTATACAGGTCGTGAGCTTTGTCAAGCCATGAAGGTTTGCGCAGAGACTTCCCCGGGCCAATATGATATACCATATGCGATGCTCTGTCATCTAAGAGATGAGGCTCTAGATTTCTTGTTGAGCATCTATAATAGAATATGGATTGAAGGAACCTTCCCAAGTAGCTGGTTTGTGGCGGTGATGATCCCGATCCCTAAGCCTGGGAAGAACCACTCAGTACCGACGAATTTCCTCCCCATATCCCTAACTTAAAGTGTGTGTAAGCTGTTCGAAAAAATGGTAAATAGTCGACTTACATGGTTTTAGGAACGGGAAAATGTTTTCTCTCGTTCTCAGTGTGGATTCCGTAAGCATCACTCCACTACGGAAGCGCTTATTTTCTTAGAGTCATCCATATGCGGAGCATTTGCCTCTCGACAAGACCATGTGACCATATTTTTCGACCTTGAGAAGGCTTATGACGCAGCTTGGAGACACGGTATATTGCAGTCTCTGTATGACATTGGTCTAAGAGGTCGTTTGCCTTGTATTCCTCCTGAGTTTCCTCAATAGCTTGCCGTGCTGTGTCTTATGATTCAGGATCGCAAATTTACCTTGAACGAAGATGCTTACCAAAGCCCTTTGGTTTCCGATTAAAAGCTATTATGGAGACACTGTCCTTCCCTGCTTACGGATCTGCCAGCATAGACCTACGAGAGTGGGTCCATGGCTTCTCCCAGAAGTGTCCTTCTGCAAAAGCCTTCCGCTCTCAAAAGGCTCTTTACCTCATCAGGCTGAGCGTGCCCAGTTTTAGATCACTATTGCACACATCAGGGTTATGTCCCTGTCTTTACTGATGGTTCCAAGTCAGACGAAGGAGTTGGATACGGTATCGTATTCCCATCGTTTAACAGAGGCGTAAGCCTTCCCAGTGTTTCATCTGTTTTTACGGATGAAATAAGTGTTATTTTATATGTTCTCACGGTTATTTTTTACTGGCTACTGTCATTTGGTACTGAAGCGATTAGGTTCACTGGAGGCAACTGGGGTCACAATAGCTCAATCCACTTCGATGGGCTCGGGCCACGACGCCTAATGGGACAAGAGCTAATTAGAGGCCGTCAAACCGTTCGTCCACGAGTCAGAGATGGGACACTCGAAATGGCCATAGAGTCAGAATAGGACCAAAACGTGGAGTGGAGAGAGAGAGGAGAGAAGAGAGAGAGAGAGAGAGAGAGAGAGAAGAGAGAGAGAGAGAGAGAGAGAGAGAGAGAGAGAGAGAGAGAGAGCGAGATTTGATTGATTAAAGTTTTAAGGCGCCGCAACTGCGGGTTATGACGCCTGCTTACCACAAATGCACTGTAAAGCTAAACTCAAAAAACAAAATTTAAGATAAAAACAATATTGAAAATTACGAAATACATAAAAGAAAAAGCATACATTAAAAACAATATAGTATGATATTAAAAACATCATAACTTTTTGAGAGGCCAGCCTTCTCAATAATTATGGACATGTTTTCGTGTCCCGGAGAGAACCCTCTCTGCCCAATGCCAAGGAAGAGACGGTAAGTAACCGGTCCGACCCGCGACAGCCACGGGACAAAAATGCACACGTAGGTCCCCAAACTGGACACTCGACCAGCAAGTGCCGCCACAGTTAAGGGGACCAAACAAAAAGAGAGAGAGAGGAGAGAGAGAGAGAGTAGAGAGAGAGAGAGAGATGAGAGGAGAGAGAGAGAGAGAGAGAAGAAGAGAGAGAGAGAGAGAAAAAAAAAA